>DWQT01000561.1:0-21483 GCA_018244895.1 Myscelus amystis hages | reverse complement strand
ACAATATGTGTAATTGTACCTTTTTCATTCCACCAATGATATGTAAATTCACATAATTTGATATCTCCATCTGTCAAGCTATTTAGACAGGAAAGGTATTATCATTTGCATTGAACAAAATTAAAAAGGTACAATTACACATATTGTGTGTTAAGATATCATTCAAACACATTTGAGCAGCTTTTCTTCTTGTCCTGGAAAGCACACATTTGCACAATGATTATTTCCAATAAGTATTTAAAAAAAATCACACTGAAAGTTTTCTGGTACTATACAGACTACATATTTCAGTATCATTTAAGAGCTATTGATAAACAAGTTGGCCAATCAATTCTTTCGCAGAAATAATGATTAAACATTGTATTATAGTAAAGATTGATTATTAATATCAACATTTATTATATATGTTTTGAATGAGCTGCTTATCTAAGTAAACTAAATATACTGTATTAGAAATCAAATGCAGATATTACAGGTCTCCAATCTGACACACTTGATAGTAATGGTTTTAGTCACATACAACATTTGTTCATATTTTTGTGCGCCCCCTTTTTCCTTTCTTATTACCTAAACCTAGCAAACAGGCAGACGGGCCACCTGATAGTAAGTGGTCACCGTCGCCTATGGACATGTGCAACACCAGAGGTGTTACCCATGCATTGCCGGCTTTTGGAGGAGAGCTCTTTTTACGCCTTTCTTGAAGAGCCCCGTGTCATAGCGCTCCGGGAAAGCCTCGGATGGAAGTTCATTTCACATCTTACACGCACGCGGTAGGAACGTGCGTTCAAACCGGACTGTGGAGCCCCCTAAACATATGTTTGAGCAATTAGGCTAATTAGATATAATTAAGTATATTGTATGCTAGACATTCAATGGAATAAGTGGAAATACAACTTTGTGTTTATTTTACAGATAATAGCAAACATGGAGCATGCAGACTTGGTGTCTGAGATGGCACAGGTGGAGCATCTCACCACACAGGAGAGGCTCCACTTGGCCCGCAGGTACAACACTCCTCCTGTTTCAAATAATCCAAAATTGAACAATAATAATACTATGTTGGGACACCTGCAAACACACACAGTCATCTGTTTCCACACTAGGCAGACCCTGTAACTTTTATGGTGCCAGGCAACTGATAAACATCCATATATACCAATATATAATACTTATTTACATATTTTTATTACACCCAGACAACATGGATGTAAATGTTTGTCCCGGACGGCTATCGAACTCACAACCTCCTGTTTAACAGTTGAGGTCTCTACCCCCTAGACCAAGTGGCCAGTCAAATGTATAGCACTCGTAGTATGTGTTCAGAAAAGCAATGTTTATGTAGTCTTTCATGTCATGATATGTCGCTGGCTTAAGGAAGGTATGAGGCGGCAAGTCTTGTATTTTTGTGATATGTATCTACACATCTTCTTTCTGATGTAAATCACAGTTTTGAAAGGCATAAAGATAATGGCAAGCGAAAGACACTCAATATTCCTTTTACATCGTAATACATTTGACGAGTCTAGTTTCATAGTACTTTGCATTTATTACTGGCCGGTAATATTTTCTATTGAAATTCATGATAATAGATGTGATTTGCGGAAGAGTAATTTCCGTGCACTACACGTGGATAGAATCGTACTACAGTCGAAGTCATTTCCCCTTCAGAGAGTGCTCTCGTGTACAGTTCAAACTGTGTACTGTAATTGTGTACCAACGCTCAAACGTGTAATTGAACACCTGCCAGCCATAAGACACCGATTATAAATAATGTATTACTTTTCAATAGCTTATTATGGCATTAATGAGTTGCTTAGCGTGTATCCGGTAGTGTATCGATCGCGCCGGCGTCGGTAAGGTTTGTAGGGCGATGCAAATGCAAATAGGAATGCTTCGCGCGCGGCATTACGGCGTCTCGTTGCGTATTTTTTAAATATCTCTTACGCGCAATTGATTTTATGTTGTTGTTTCCAAAGATTGCGTACATAATGGCATCCAGTTTATGTTACGGCGCTCGCTCTCGAGTAAGGATTTAACTTTATCGCAACGTCGTTCGTACCTATCTTTAAGAGTTATGATTTCACAGAACCTTTTTCCTCGTTCGAGAGGCTTTGAAAGATTGACATAAATACGGCTATATTACGATTTTTTTCATAATCAACGGTATTACCTCTAATATTTGTATATTATTTTCATCTCTCAATTACTATTTCGGGATACCTAATGAAACGTTTTTACGACCAAGAAGGAGTTTGACTTTGAATCTCTTCAATACAAATTTGATATTGCTTATATTTTCTTTGAAAAATACGTTTAAGTAAATTTTCGCTTTCTATCGAATCGACTTGCGTTTTTTTTTCTGTCCCATGAATATACCTACAAAGAACATTGCCTAGTACGTAATGAAATATATTGTCATAAATGCTCATAATGAGAGGGCTTTGAGCCCATCTACGTTAATGATAAAATAACAATAATGTTAATACAGAGTTCCGTAAATAGAAACATTATTATTACCTATGATATTTTAAGAAAAAAGTATTGTACTTATGACCTATTAAAAATGAATTGAAATAATACATTTTTATATACGTTCCATATTAAAATAATCACCATTTAACTAGCACGTCAGCAATTTCGAGGTGCAAAAATTAGAGTATCATATAACATATTGTGTAATTGTGTTATTGATGCTTTAGCTATTCATAAAATTGCGAAAGCGTTATAATCGTCTATCATTGCTGGAAACAATTTGTTTCATTGATATAATAGCCACTGCATTAATATGAATATGTCCGTATATGTTACGGGAAAAACTGATTTCCTTTTTTTAAAATTATGGTTATTTAACTTATTCTTATGATAAGACCCCATTCTGACTCGATTTCCATTGCTGTCCGCTTAAGACATGTTGTTACACTTGAATACCTACGACCTAAGTTAGTCTTGTCAAAATTTTCGTTCACCCAAATACTGTAATCGATACATGTATTGAATACATTAGACTACATTAGTGATAGACGGCTGGAACGTATCTGTAAGGCTACATAACTGTGCGCTTTATTCATGCGGAAAGTATCAAGTATAAAGGGCCCGGTTACGGGTTTATTGGGCAAAGGCCCAATGTATGAACATTTTGGTCGAAGGCTTCTCAAAAACCGACATTATGCACGGTCTTCTGTTACATGTTCCTTTGGAGTGGGATTTTACTGAGTCTTGTTCCAATCTAATGTTTTCAGTGGCCTCCCTCGATGTTACTTGGAGCATTCCAGGAACTCCAAAGAACCGATCTCCTGCTAACACTTTGCCTTGTGTGGGCTCGCCCAGGATAACGCAAATGTCTCATCCCTAGTTTCGATGCCGTTGTCCGCCGCGGGGTCATCTGTAAAGTCATAAACTTCACTTGTCAAGCCAGCTATTACCATACGCAAGCTTATTTCAACATTAAAAAAATTCCGGACCCACCATATACCAGCGGCGTTTGTACGTCTGAATATTCTTAATAGTTGTTGTAGTAGCAGATAATATAGCACACCGAGAAAATAGTAGAGATACCGTTATTTATACGTGGCTATTAAGGTAATTGGATTTTCAAGGTTCCAACGGCGAACGTAATTTAGCGTCATTTAACACTTCGAATTAAAGACAAATCATATCTTTAATGGTATATTCACTTACTTGTTGTAACATTTTGGAGATATTTGTATCCCGTGTACAGACATTTTGGTTAACTTTCAACAAACAATATAAATATCGTACAAGGAGACGACCGTAACAGTATAATGTATAAACTGTATCATAGCATCACATTACGCAACTTGTTTTCATCGGCGCAGATTTGCATTTCATTTGTCGGACGCAGCAAGATCAAGGAGACTTAATTGTTTGCAAACGTGTGATAGATACATTACAATGTGATTGTTAGTCGCCGCTGGCGTGTGATTGAAATAAATTGACCTAGTATCAGATTTCTTAACGGCGTATTCTCGTATCACGTAGACTTCTAAAATACATACATTGTTTTAATGAAGTGTTCTTCAAGCTTACGTTTCTATATGGTATTCATTAATACTTATAAACGAGCTCGGCCAAGGTTAGGTGTTAGTGTACTGTTGTGAACAAAACATTACATTTTCAATTGCTTCTTGCATAATGTACCTATTGCTGGGTAAAATTTCCGAGCCAACATCTGTGAACATAATGTTGCTTCGACAAGGTTTTGTTAAGATGCACCAGGGGTAGGCTAATCGGCGATTGATCGCATGCATGTCCTAGTCGAGTGCTATTAGGTCAATCAATGATATTTAGAATGTCTGTTTTTATGCTAATCAGATTAGAGACGTTCGAACGTCCATCGAAAATTCGTAGACTTGAAACCAGCGTTAGGTAAAATTCCTAATGTGCGTTTCATTCCATGGTTTAATTATGTTCAATCTTCGATGCTATCTATGATTTAAATAGATATGAAGTTCCAAAACTCGATCGACCAGATGGTTCTGTGGTTGTGGTTCTGTGGTCTGTGAACCAGACTTGAGCCAGGGATTGCGGGCTCGATCTCTACCAGGGGACAAAAATATATTTAATGAGCATGCAATATGTATGGTGTCTGAATGCAAAAATTTACATGCATTATGTATGTATGTATGTATGAGTAATTCGTCATCTGTCTGGTTATCATAACACATGCTGCGTCTGTTCAAATTTTATTTAAACGAATCGAATTTGTTTTGTTTATATCCATTATTTTAAGAAGCATGAATACTGTACCGATACACATCAAAAGATTAGCCAGATCACACAAACTGTGGTGTTTTCAGAGGGTTGTCATAAAGGTTTCCTCAAAAGAAAAAATGAATTTGACGCGTGTTTTAATAATACAAGGTGTTAACGACCTTTAGACTAGTTGATGTTTGCAATTTTCTCGATAAATAATAGTATTTCAATTGTTTATCTGTTATGAAGATATATTGGGATTTTCCATAATATTGATGCGGGTTATAATCATGATAAAAAGTAGGTATTAATTTTTTCCTGTTGTGTAAAATAAATGAGGCCACATATTTAACTAGCGATACTTGAATTTTTTTTTTAACAGTAAAAATTGTTCATATGTATTTCAGAAAATATGTAAAGTTACAATGAATACTAAATATCTATGACATTCTTATGTTAACGCGCTGTGAGTACGAGGTTGATAATAATAGTCAAATACGGTTTTGTGTACGTTATGTGGTTTAAAAAGGCTTGTTTTTATAGGTATAGATTGCTGTGCGCATAATGAGTCGGTTGTACTGATTGAGCCTTAAAGTCACTCCCGGGTACGATATCCGTTAGCGATATGATTCATGACGAACTCATGACTAACGGTAAAGGTGAATTTTTTCACAATCGATCATACGGTCGCGTCTGAAATGCGCTGAATTCTAACTTGGATTTATTTAAGATGCCCACGTGGAATGTATGTGCCTACAGTGGAATAATGACTGTCCCGCTATTATCTACAGCGGGATCATCTTTTATCATCTACAGTTATCTTTCCTATAGGTCGGTTAGTTTGCACCGGCGTCACTGGACTTGTCTTGTCATGTCACCATAGCGGCGTCGTCACCTTGTCATGTTCCATACCTATGTGCTATCCTATTATCTTTTTACAAATCGAAAACAAATTGACCATTGGACAGTCAGATTAAGCATTGTATGGGGAATTAATGGTGAAAAATCACATGCTCGCGCCGTGTTTTGTTATCTTCTAAAAGTACACATGCGTTTTTCATCTGAATTTGTCGGTAGAGAATCTGTAATTTCAAAAATGATATTTGATTGCATTAAAATGCTTATACAAACACTGTTCCCGTTGATTTACAGTTATTATTTTCATACGAATTTACAGTTACACGCATAATTTACAGTCACAACAGTGCTGAAATATTACTTCCGTGCGTTCTGTAGAGTTTCAAACTGTAACGGGAGTACTCTTCGCATTCGCGTCGACTGTTCTCCTGATCGATAGTTTCCTCTGTGGGGGTGAAGGGGAGGATAATAAAAGTCTTTAGTCACTCACCACTGTATATTCAGTAACATATATAATAAATTATGAAAATGTGAATATACGTATAAGAAAGAGCGCTTGCGGCGTCGAGAAGCGTGCGCGCAGCACTGCAGAAAAAAACAAAAGAAGAACGATAAACAGAAGACGGAAAACAGAAGAACGTCGACGCACGAACGAATAATAAGAAAAATATTAGTGACTCACCAGCACGCTACAACTCTTTGAAGACGCCGCCGGCCACAAGTTGCCGTTCCGTGTAACTTAGTAACGCTTTTACTTGTTCAGGTGGACAATCGATTCACCGCCATCAGTGTCGCTGTGTTTGTAAAGCTATGGCCAGCTCGTCTAGGCGCTTCCGGCCACCGGTGTCGATGTCGGCCAAGAGACATCGTGAACGTATCTCACCGACTCATATTACTCTTGCAAACGCACGTTATTTCGACTATGTATGTACATATCTATATGGCTTTTTCGCGTGCAGTCAAATTGTAGCCGTGTTTTTTGAAAATGGTACAATCATTTCAATTGTAAGGAAGTAACAATATCAATAACACGTCAGAATAAAGGGATATACGGCTATCTGAAGCCAAGTCGGCAGAACTGTGCTATTCTAGCCAGAGAGCGGATAATATAGGAATTTCTATTATAAATATTTAGGTACTTGCGTAAATAAATCTTATACTCAGGAAATAAACTAATACTCATACGCATCTGTCTAGTATTTTTTTCTAACTGGGAATCGAACCCACAAACCCCTACTGTAAAGTCACGGTAACTAGGCACTGGTCCAGCGAGAAATTTAGATGATCTTAGTGTCTATTTCAATTGCACTGTTTATTATGGTTTGACACAATTCATCATAGATGAATCCTAGATGAGAGCAGAGATAGTGCCCGAAATACGTCTTTATCAGAGTAACGTTGTCAAAGATAACGTTGATATATTGAAGGATTTACTCTAAGACGTGTTTTCTGTACAGATTATTTTGATACTGATTATCTTCTCGTGATATAAAACTTGTGAAATATCTCTACACTGTCGTCGGATCTTTCTGTCTATACATTCAGGACTGAATGATATTATCTTTTATTAATAAAAAATAAAATGTTTTGTTTACTGAAGTACTATCCGAACTTTGGTCTTGTGCCAAGGCATGCTCGTTTGTACCATACACTTACAATCAATTCACAACAATGCTAAAACTGTCGCTTATGAATAGATAAGTTGTGTTGCCTGATGGATGCCTTGCAGCCGACCTCTTAAGTTCTTCAATAATGAATACAAATAGCATGAATTTCAAAACACTTTGTATTATAACCTACGATTGATTGACAACACATTATACTTTTGTCAAACTTTTAAGAGTATAATTTCTTGAATTCATATAAAATATCTTTATTTTCGAGGCCAATGCAAAACGCACACGCAGTATCACGAAAACGTGGCCGAAAGGGTAAACATATCTGTGTACGAAGGCTCTAGCGTGCGGCTGCACGTGACGTAGTTGTGTCAATGTCAACATGAGATTTATCAGAAGTACACAATCGTACAGTTTGCACCTACACCAAATATAGCCGGCTAATCCTTTGTCTGGATCAAAGTCTGCACACGCCCCGCTGCGTTAATGTAATAACAGCACACATTCATTGCTGCTCTTCGTCAGCTCGGATAATTTCGCTTCTCATTTCAAAATCGAACTTTTCTAACAAAACACCTACCGAAGGATGTTGTCAAGTGTTCAAGTGCCAGTGCACTTGCGACTTTGTTGACCAGATAAAAGTTACCGTAGGTCCTTGGTGTTCTGTTTTATCTGTCCTTATTTGAAATTACACGGTGCAAGCCAACTGTTAATAAAACTGTGGTTATCGTTCAATCACTGCATTCTGTTTCGGAGTTCTCGCAGGCACGAGCCCGCGATGGAATATAAATTACTTTTTTTTAACACCGTTGTAATATAATCTAGTGGTAATTATTACTCGGACACAAGATGCTACTTAGAACTGTATTTGCCAAAAAAAACAACACTGATTTAACACAATGTAATAACAACAGAGGCTATATTTAACTTTAGGTGTACATTATTTTAATTATTTTTTTACAGAAGCAAACTTTACGGTCTGATATAGAGTGAAACGGTTTTCACTTTCATGATCGCATGACAACTCACTGTAAAACTCCATGTGGGATTATGCGTGGCACACATACATAGTAACATAACGAAAATGGAAGTACGGCTTAGTACTGCCACAGTCATAAGTATTTTTAAGAGCTGTTACTTATTTTTATTTTATACCTTTAAATAACTTTTAAAGTAGAAATACGAAAGGTGGCCATACGTCTGTAACGGACTTATGTTAAATATAGCAATCTGTGGCCGATTTGTTTGATTCAAATTGAATCTGTCGAAAAAGGTATTGTTTTATCGTAATTACGTTAACAGTTATTAAATGTGAAATTGCATATATTCCCGGCTGGAACATAGCAACAGCTCTTCATATCCTATAATAGAATAATGTTAGCGAGCCGGAGTTCGATTCTCACCCAGGACAAATATTTTCTTGATGAGCATAAATATTATTTGTTCTGTTCCTGGTTGTAGTTGTATATAAGTTTAGAAATGTATGTATATATAGTTTCGCCCACCCGGTTGCCATAATATAGGCTTTGCCTAGTTTGTGAACAGTATGACTCTGTATGAAGCTTTCCCAAGATGTTTATCAGATATAAAGTTAAAGCGATTAGCGAATCGCGCTTATACTTGAAACATTAAAGTGTTTATTATCTCTTTATGTGTACATAATTAGTAAGTAGAGCGACTCTGTGGGAAAGTTTAATACCGAAAACCGTCACGCACATTTAACGTACCCAATAATCGAACCATAAAATTATGGTTCGTTTCTTCTCATAGTGAGGTGTGCCTGAGGACCAAATTGTCTGATATTATTACATACAAATTGAATGTTCTTGGGTGTTCATATTAGACGGTCGTTATATTGCGAAAAAGATGTGTGGCGCAGAGTAAACTTGAAAGTTAAATAAAATAAAAACATCATAAGTTTTCATTCATTGAAATGTGTCTTTTCGTTGGAAAAAACATCTTCTATACAGGTTTATTGCGTGCTCTGCTTAACGGAAGATTATTTTAAATCCACGTAACTTTAAGATAAATATCCGTTAAAGCGTCAACACTATCTGAAAACAAGATAACGCTGAGACTTGTATCGTCTGTTTGTATTGTTCGTGTATTTTACCTTATTATTCCATGGAGATTTGCACTTTGTAGCTATTATTTGTATAGATTTTACATTTACTTTATACAGCACAAAATAAGCAAATGGGCGAGCAAGTCTTTAGATGCCGCCGAAGTCTGAATCTAATATCAAAAAGAATCTAATATCAAATATGTAAGTTGAGACTATAGCATATTTCTTCTTTATCCGAGCATATCCTTTAAGCAAATCATCGCTTCTTAGCTACAGAGATTTTCGTATAGATTTAGAAACAACATGCTTCGTGTCAAAGAGAGTATTGGTCTAAAAATGACAAACGGAAGTCTTCGGCGGTTTAGGCATTGGGAAAGAATGGTTGATGCACGAGTGACTAAAAACACTCGCATGCCGATGGGTCTGTCGAAAGCCTCGAATGGGGCCCGCGTGTGTGATGAGAGTCATGAATGTAGAAGCATCTCAGATTTGAAAGGATAGAAATATTTAGAACTTGGTGCGATCTGCTCACCCCGTTTGGGACTTGGCGAGATGGTGTCGCAACAGAAACTCTACCATTTGTCACACTGAACGGTGACAAACGTTTCAAACAACTTTATATACAATGAAATAAGTGACAAAGTGATAGATTCCGTTTTAATCGCATTAAATTGAAAGTTTCAACCTAATCAAGGTCACAAGGTGGATCTCGTCGTTGGCACTATTGTGGCTTGCACTGCAGCGGAACAAAGTGACAGCGATGTATTATTTGTGCATACACGTGTACGCTTCACTCGTCCCAGCCTTGGGCTCGATTTTTTTCTCTCCTAAAGGCCTAATTAGATATAAACCTTATTCACTATCAGTTTGGACAGTGCCTGCTGAGTGGGTACGCGTTTTATTGATCAAACCTAAGCGACCGTCGCTAATGCTACGGGTAGCGATCTTCATACGAAAACGAGGCTAAACCATTGCTCGGAATTTTTCGCTACCGACAGCGGTAGTTAATAACGCTTATATCTCTGAATAGGCCGTTACTTGACAATGGTCCGGGGTCATAGTATTTAGTCACTAATCGTGTGATAGAACATGTACCTACGGACCCTATACAGCACAGTGATAATGAACTATATGGACAGTTACCTTGTTATTTATAACAAAGACTCGACATTATCTCTTGAAGTTTTTTAAATGCATTCTAAAGCCTTTATGACCTTAGTAATATTTCTCAAAGACTAGATGAAAATTGAGTATGAAATATTCGTAAAGAAAATACTCGTACCAATTTTTTTTAAATCGAATCAGTTAAACCGTTAACACCTACAGGAATAATTACCGTTACATTCTCATTTAAAATGTTTCGAAATTAATCGATCGATCTATCAAAATTAGTTAATTAAATTTATCGAAAGTAAATGTAGTATGTCTGTAATAAGTAGGTTTAGTGCAAGTTGTTCTGTAATGATTCAAATAGAGCTAGGTCGTCTAATGGCCAACGTGACCAATTAGCAATTGAACATGAAATGAAAGTTTGATAAGAATTCGTTAATCATAATACTAGATATATTTAATTTATTCATATATTATTTAATTTATCAATATTATTAGGTGATTATGTCTCGTTACAACCTATTTATTTGGTTAATCAAGAGATAAACTTATCTCCGCTTGAAACGCTTTAAACGAGACGACCTTTAAAAACCTTTCGCATTTAAGATTCGGAGATTTTGTGATCAGAACGTCTACTTCAGTCACTGTACATCTGTTTTTCAACTTTCCTTACTTATTTATTTGTTATGGCTTAGAAGCTATAGATAAACACAAATAAAAATACATGAAAATTCAGACATACAAAACACGTCTGAAAATCATCATCCATGATGAGAGCATCGGTTCAGAGGAACGGAATCAAACTACTCGTAGAAATCATTTCCGTGACCGGTCGGAATTGTAACAAGCCCACGATTATGATGTCGAAATGTGAAAAGTGCTCGAGCTAATAATATGATTCAGCATACTTTTATAGAACATAAAATTGATGTCCGAATATAGAGATGTGAACATTTCTATAAATACCATGAGACGATTATAATTTACATGACAACGTCATATGCGAAGTTCTGTTGGTGTGTGCCAGTTAGCGCGGTGTCAATTGATTGTGGACTGTTACAATCACTGCTTATAACGTGCAACAACTATTGTATGCCGCTCGATTTTAAACAAATGATTGTATCACGAATGAATTAAAATTTATATTTTAATCTGAATATTATTCAATTTTTTGTAAAAACCTCTTCATCTTCTAGACATGGAATTTCACATACAACGTTCTGATTTTGTCCAAATCTGCTTACGCTTTTTATGTTTAATGCGTGAAGTGTATATACACTTTATTATATAATAAAACCTTATTGTTTATACCAAGTTATGTCTGCAACGTGAGTGCTTCAGAGCTTTTAAACTAATTGGGTCAAGGGGAGCGTAATTAATGACATCATTATACGATTAGTTAAGCATACATCGTTTTTATTCACATTTTAAAAAGACCAAACAGGGAGTGTGCCCTATAAAACAAATAAGAATTTTGCAAATTGCTTAATAAAAGACGGAGTTGATAGGTAACAAGAAAAACATTTTATTGGAGTCGGGCAAAAATATATCGCTATGTACTATTAATATAAATATAACCTTTCAAAATTATTCTATATAAAAATGTCATCGTCGTGTGCATATGTTGAGAGCGAATTTGTTTTAATATCATTTGATACAACGTTTTGTAAGTGACCCAGTTACGTCGATGTAAGATTTAATGACACACTCGTTTATCCCGAACACACTCGGCGCACACAGCCGCTCGCGTGTCGCACAACCGGTTCGCTCCGCCGCTGCTACACGTCGTACGTTTGCCGGAGACACGACGAGTGCACCAAATAAACTGCACAATTACTAATGCAATAAATTTCGTATTATCTCGTGTCGAGCTTAACTTATTCATCGGACCAGTTTGCGCCCGTACACCCGCGAAGGTGACGACGACGAAATTTTACTAGCACACTAAATAAAGCAATTACAAATCGGTCGAACAATCACGCAACTGTCTTATAACATTTTTATGTATATCTGTTGTATTGGCGCCAAATCTACATCTTCTTTAACAACGATACAAGTTTGTTTAAATCAGTATCTGACCGGAAAGCAGCTGTGATCTATATCGTTGAGTATCATGACAATAACTAATTGTCGTACTTATGATGATTAATAAAGCTAAAACTCTTCAGTATCGAGAAAATTTGTTATAGCTATGCTCGCTAAGATGGTAAACGCGATGTCAATATTTCAAGTGTTAAATGTCCTACAAATATCGTGTATCCTTAGACAATATATAAGGTGCGACAACCGTGCCGCGTCATGAGTCTTGTTCGAGAAAGAGTTCTGTTTCGATATTTCCGAATGGGTAAACGTCCCGTTACCGGCTACCTGTTACCTATGATTTCGGATTACTGTTGGTGTGTACCTTACTTACTATTTGTTGTTTCCTGTTGTTCTCGTTGTTTGTGAATGATCCTGTTTTAAGATACGAAAACATCTGTTACGTAACGTATATTATTTATGCACGTGAATTGCGTGGGTGCTGGCTTAACTGTGGCATATAAAAGTTGTAAGCTCCGGTGCCACTTGGCCTACTCTAGTGGTGTGGTTGTTTTTTGCAACTTTGTTTCATTCATGTGTTGTGAGTGCGGATGAGAAGGTAAAATGGTTTGTTTTAGAAATTGTTCATATATTGTTATTGATGCCATTTCAATCCAGTTTTCATTGCCGATTCCCGTGATCGATGAAACTTGCAAACCAACTGTGTGTACTTTACAATATCAGACCGCAAGTCCGCTGCATATTTTTTGTGTTTTTATTCGTTTGGATAGTTTTCTACAAAACTTCGTACTCGATTAAGGTCAAGGGAGGCAATTTATTCCTTTGATTACGAGCGATTATTTTTTGATTTCCTTTATTGTTTCGATAAATATTTGATGAAACCGATTAATAACGGACGTGCAGCGACAACTGCACTGCTACTGCATCTCATCGGGTGACACCGCGTTCGTGACACCCGAAGAACAAATCGTCGACTAAATAGAAAAAGGACATATTTTGAAAATTTTTTTGGAAAATGAGATTATTACATAAAACATAAGAATGTTTCAAAAAAATTTGAAATATGTCATTTTTCTATTTAGTCGACTAAATGTTCGTATGACAGCAACAAATGTAACGTCCTGCGTAATAGAAGCCGTTGTAAGTATTGTGTAATGAATTAATAATGATGTGGCAATAATGGTGGCTTCAGGCGCCGCATGCAACAGCTGAAGCTATGGCAGCAGCGAGAGAAGGAGTGGGCGCGCTCGCGGGCCAAGCGCGAGAAGAGCACCAAGCGGAACATATACTTCAGCGACAGCGTGATGCTGCTGGAGGCGGCCGCGCGGAATGACATCGAAGAAGGTAATTATCGCCCATGTATATTTTATACTGTAAACGGGACTTAATCGCGTACTATTTTAATCGAAGTATTTGAATAGTAAGTTTAAATAGTAATCGAAGTATTAAAATGGTACGCGATTAAGTCCCGTTTACAGTATAAAATATGAATGCAAACCGTGAAAGTTTAAAACAATTTGTCGCCCATGTAATATTAAAAATAACCAAACCCAAACATTTGTCACGATATTCGTTTGATGTTTCGTTTATTAAATTTTATCGTTTATTATGCTGCTTCTCTACCTCTACCGTCCCTCCAACTGATATATCTAAACAGTCCACAATACGCTCCTAAGAACGTAGGAGCTTGTTTTTCATTTTAAATGTATGTATATTACTTTTACTCTGACCTTAATAAGAAACCTTTCGATCTTTGCTCATGACGTCACTGTTTATTTCATTGCTCGTTCTCTCGTGCCATTTACACATCTAGATACGTATGTATATGTCATCTGGCTTCTAAGTCCCGTGATTAGGAAAATTTTTATAGGGTGGTTTAGCGTTCGATTCCCATAGGTATTTGAAAATCATCAATCACAGAAAATTTTATTATGACTATCAAATATCCAATTAACGGTGTGAAAAATTATGTATTTATAAAACATGTACCTAACATGTGTTTCTTTACAAATGCATATACCTACACAACTTATCGCCCGCCTGCGTATCGGCTCCGCTTAGTTTGGGATCAAATTGGCCGTCTGTAAACTTTGTCCCAAAATAAAATATAATTACAATACATAAATGTAAATTAAATATGTAATATGTATCAGCCGCCGTGGCTACTCTGCTGTAATACGTGTTGAGTCAGTATCAGTACTGACTGGCTGGCTGGGTACGTTTTTACAATAATTACAAAACTAGGAACCTTTCTACGCTTTTTAATATTTTATAGTGTAGTTCGTGTGTAAAGGCCGGTTCAGACTACGACACTATACACCGTACCATCAGTGTATACATCGAATGTCTCTGTATGAACACCAGTGTCTGTAAATGGTAACTTTATTGTGATACAATATTTAGTGTCGCATCAACCGCTGTGTGCACACGTTGCGTTCAAGTGTCTAGTGTAGTTGACAAGTTTTTCGTCACGTTTAACATTTTCATATACACTACATCGCGTTTTAATTCATAAAATGAGTTTTATGTGGAAAATTCCGTATAAGTGTAAACAGTACAGACATTAATGTCTGACATTTATGTTAGAATTTCTGTCGTAGTCTAAACGTACCATTAGAACGAATTCCTCGATGACTAAGCGACGTTAATGAGGCGAACTAAATCTGCGAGTTAGTGCTCGGTGACGACGAAGACCGCACTGAAACCGGTCAAACGACGTCTCACGGGCACCTGGAAGCGATTCGGTCGCGTCCGGGGAACGGGCCGGGGCCGCGACGACGTCGTAACGTTGCAGATACATTAATCTGAGACGCTAATGCTTTTTATGTATTAGCAGATAAGCATAACCGCTCCGATCGCTAGCGATAAGTGGATGATAACGAAGATAAAACAAAATAACATAGGTAATGTAATGTGACGGATACCGAGCGTACTGCGCCTCCGTGGGCGGCCGGCGGCGCGGGCTCCGGGGCTCCGGGGCTGCGGGGCTGCGGCCCGCGCCGGGAGACGATTCGATGTTCATTCTTCCCGAGCGCATTGCATGATTCGTGTTATCGTCACGGTCGCACCGAATCGAATAAAGGAAAGGGCGGCGACGACGGCCCGCGCCCGTCCCGGCCGCCGGCGTCCGCAGGACGGTCGGTCGCTACCCGACGACTCGGATTTTCCGCACGAGTTCAAAATTAGTCGCCTTTTAAATTCCATCATTGTTTAAATTATAGAAATGTTACAAACGTTTCGTAGAAAAGGGTGAATCGTAATTGTAAAACTACTTTCTAAACAAGGTAACGACGCGATGAATACGGACACAATGTGTAATTACGAGCTACTCGGTCGCGTGCCCGCCGGAGCCCCGGAGCCCGCGGAGCGCCCCGGCGGCGCGCGTCGTGCGGCGGTGCTCGAACGCGGCGCCGTCGTTTGTTCCGGGAGGTAAAGGCGAAACTCCTGCGTAACGATATACATAGGTGTAGAAGTATGAAACTTTAATTTTTTACTGACTTCAAAAAGGAGGAGGTACTCAATTCGGCCGGTATATTTTTTTTTTTTATGTATGTAAACCGATTTCTCCGAGGTTTCTGAACCGATTTTCGTAATTCATGTTTCGTTTGATGCGGAATCGTTTCGAATTGGTCCCATAAAAATTTAGCAAAGCACATATAAATAATAGGTAGTATACAATTAATATTAAATCTTTATTATTTTTTACTTTTTAGTTTCGAAATCGGTTTTTCATAACGTAGTTATTTTTATTTCTCATCAAATCTCTCGCAGCTAATAGATCTGGTTGTAATATATAGCATCTTTTACCATCGATCTCATCCTTCCTCGATGTCGCGTACCTGTATCCATATTTGTCTCTTAAGCGATTTGTTCCGCCCATTACCAAGTGTAGGAACGCCTGCGTCTTGTTTTCACGATGAAATACCCGATACGGTACAAGTCAAAAACGATTACCATTTGGCGGTAGTTAAAATTTTTTTTTTTTTCGAAAACAATGGCTACTGGTTTATATGCTTATAATGTAATATTCTTATATTAAAAAATATATAAACGTCTCTCATATTTTTTGCAGCTAAACCTATTTGCTCTGTTTTTTTTGTAAAGATTGTTCCGTGACAAAATCATGCATAAGCACAACCCGCTGTATCTCATAGCTTGCACCTAATAAGGAGTCAAAGTATGTTGATGTAATATTTAAAAAAAAAAAATATAAACGTCTTTCATATTTTTTGCAGCTAAACCATATTTGATCTGTTTTTTTCGTAAAAAATTTTCGGAGACAAGCTCTTGTAGAAGCACAACCCGCTGTATCTCATAGCTTGCACCTAATAAGGAGTCAAATAAGTTGCGGGTATACCCGCGCTCCGATATCAATAACGCCGATGGTCGTTAATTGATCGGCCGCGGTGACATTTCACGTCGTTTCACACGAGCGGCGCCTTTCATCTGGCCGCCATCTTGATTGGCCGCGCCACAAAGCGACCGCCGCAGTTTAATTCGTACGTAAAACTATGTGACAGTTGTCTATTATACCATTATTCGATGTCTTCGACCGGGGCGATGCGTTTTTTCGTAACGCCACCGCGCTGTAATTGAAAGGCGAATCAGTTATGAAAGCGCTAAGCGACAAACGTTAGCCGAATTCCTTTCGTGGTTGTCGAGTTAATTAGTCGATTAGCCGGATTTTTTTCTTGTGTCCTTTACGTTTATGTTTGCTATTGTTACTTTACTCACATACTGAGTATTTTAATGCACATTGTTGTAACGACGGGCGCAAATAAACAAATTAATTGTCCAGCGGTATGTTGATATATATTTTATATAGATTTAATTGGAATTAATTTTAAATGTAATTTGACTTCTTTACAAGTGGGAATGACGTTTAAAAAAATTATAAGAATTTAAAAAATATATGATTTTTTTTATGATGTGGCTTGTTACGATCGTTTTATAACTTGAAATGTAAGAGTCAGGGCAAAACCTACACACCTAGAGTATTTTATAAAACTTTATGTTTCTGAAGTGTGTAAAGTCAATCTGTACTTGGCCAGTGCGGTCTAAGACCTACACCCTCACTATGAGAGGAGACTCGGGTCAAGAGACTAATAAAAGTTCACAAAAATGTCTATAAATTTTACAATTTTATCCAATGACGTCACAGTCGGAATACTTGAATGATTAAAATGATTTTAAGTTAGAGGTCATATACATTATCGTACTCGTTCATTGTAAACGTGCATTGAGATTAACATATTACGTCATTGAAGGCCGTGTTCTTCAATACGTAGGTACAATGACTTACATTTTTTGTACGTTAAGTAAATATTTAGGTTTTTACAATTCCATGTCAGTTTTACTCTTGGCGCAATGTAAATGCAAAACGCGAAATTGTAGGTGTCAAAAAAATATAAAGATTATCCGGTTTTTCCACACTCCGACATGGTGCATGGTGCTGATAATATAGCATATGATAATAGTATATTAAAAAGTGATATAAATGAAAAAAAGGTTATTCTCGTAAAGGAACCTATATAATCATAGCCTTATCTTTCAACTATTGTATTGGAATGTCCTCTCAAAAAAAGAAGAGTAGGTTAATGAACTAGGCAACTTTAAGGTGTACACTTAACCTAAGGACAATTTTTCTAACATTTTGTGTCTGTAATTGCCCTTAGATATTCTCTAATTCCATTAAAAATAGTTCTAGATATAGATACTAGTAAAATTATTTAGTGTATTGGACTGCTCTAAACTGTACAGTCGTTTGCGTTCAGAACTCAACTCCTAGAGTTGATTATTATCTAAGATCTAAATGGAAACACTCAGATAATCCGTCTCGCTTACTCAAGAACAGTGTAAAAGAGATGGAACTTCTAATTTCTTTTTATGGATATTAGAAGCGGACACATCCTCACCATAAAAAGGCAATCACAGTGATTGTAGCAGGTGTTAAAGCCATGACGATGTCGTTTGATACATTTTTTTTTTCATTTCGTGTCCTTACATTGTTTTGTATAATGCTTGACTATAGAAATGCGTTATGCTAGGTTTCTGAATATATACACAGAAATAAATAAAACGTTTATTTTGCCACGAAACTGAAACATACCTCAAAACCTTTCTTATGACAAAAATTAAAAAACAATAATATGTAAGTAAAAGTAGTAGGTACCTTAAAGTTATACCCGATGAATAAATAGGTAAATGTTTCATTTATTTATGTATAAAACGTTACATCACGCCTATAATCCCCGAAGGGGTAGGCAGAGGAGTGTATTACACCCCAACTTTTCACCAGTTACATTTTGGGTCCACAATGGAATAGGTGGTGAACCTATTGCCATATTATTTATAATTATTTATATTTATAATTATAATGAAAGTAAGTATGTAATGTAATTATTTTTTATCACCCATATCTCGTTTCTTATAAATGACATTGGCATTTCACAGGAATTCACTTAAATGGCTTGAAAGCTTGACAACACTATAAATAAATAAATACAGATAAATAATAAATTCAAACTAAATTTGGATTTGATGCTCCAACAGCGAGCTCTTGTCAAATGAACATGTCAAGTGTTCTCGTGATTTACGAGCTTCCGACCGTATACAGCGTGTTCCGAATACCAATGGCCAGTGCGCATACATCATTCTGTTACCCTGTAGTTATGTCAATAGTTTGAAAACTTGTCTAATTTGCGGAAACGAGGATTTCCAACCGAATTTTACGTTTATATAATTTTCCAAGTCAGGAGGGATAGAGATTTCGCAGCTTTCTGCTCACCCCGTTAGAGTACCACCGTGATGGTATGTTGATTATAATAATTTGTAATACTGCTCGTTAGAATGTTCATTCGTTTGAATGTATTGGGCAGTATTTATGAATTTTAGACATTTTTTTTATATAATACCATGGAGGCACCTACTATGTACCTATAGCAGTATTATACCATCATGCCAGGTACCTAACGGGGTAGGCAGCAATCACCAAGTGCCATGTAGTTCTGTATACAGACCTGACGTACCTCATATACATTCATCATTAATACACTAATATATTTTTACATACTGTTACTAAATTGTCGCAGTCCTCCAGTAACGTAGCATATTAAAGTGACAATATTCCGCGTAAACTGTTTCCAGGACACGAACGGATCCATTCTAGTGGATTACGGGAATCGCCCATAAAACCGGGACAAGTGTCCCGTGTAACGCGGAACGCGTGTGGCCACCGGATGGCCATCAATGAGACATTGTTGGTGCGAAATAGCGGCGAATGTAGGACATCTTCCGAATAAAAGTGTAGTATAACTTTTATGTATCACAAGAATCTATGTATACTTTTACTAATAATATAAAGCTGAAGAGCTAGTTTGATTGTTTGGTTGTTTGATTGTTTGAACGCGCTAATCTCAGGAAATATTGGTCCGATTTGAAATATTCTTTCAGTGTTAGATAGCTCATTTATCGAGGAAGGCTATAGGCTATATAACATCACACTAAGATAAATAGGAGAGGAGCAGCAATAAAAAATATTGCGACAACGGCACCATCATTTATATGGCAAAGCAACGTTTGCCGAGACAGCTAGTTCAAATGTATTTTGCATCAAATGTCACACCGCAGATTGACTGTCATTTTGACGCTGACTGTGAGGTTGTATCGTTTTCATTAAATCCAATTTCATAACACCCTGTACATGTCACCAACTAACGTTCTATGACGGTGGTGGACGCTGCGTAGTCGTGCAAATGCGGGTTCTGCGCGTGCCCGCGCAACCAGCTCGCGGACGCCGGCGCGCGCGCCCGCCGCGTGGCGTGGCCGCACGTCGCCGCCGTCCGCGTCCCACTCGCTCCGTAGCGAGCCGCGGGATGTGACGTCATCGACCCCCGCTCGGAAACACCCCGCTTGTTGTTACATTTCTGCTCGAAAAACGGGAAAACCGATTACCGAACGCATGGCAACCCTACGCATAACTCATCTGCCCGGTCTGTGCTATTGGTAACCCTGTAGTATAAAAGCCCATACGCACCTATAGAGAACACGTGCTGTCCAATAAAGCTTTTGACGCACGTGAAATGGTATGTACGCATGGGCTCTTATTCGCATATTTCTTTCATTAATATATATAATGTTATATGCAGTATGTTATATAAATATTGTATACGTATTATGGTATTTCCATCGCATACAAATTATTTATGTTATATGTGTCGACATAGCATTCAGTGAAACTCTTATTAGCCATATCATAAATTACAACTTTATTTAATATCTTTCTGTACACATAATGACATTTTTTTATTAACTGTATTAGTATACTGTCTAATTTTCATCAATTATGTTAGTAAAATAATGAAAACCTAAAAATGATAAAGGTAATATGTAGAGCATGGTACAGTAACGCAAGAAATGTTGCCAGGTCGTCTCACTTTATTCTGCCAAACTAATAACTTATTCGCGTCGATAAGTTGTTGTATTTCTCCGTCGTGACTTAAAACATGCTTTCCGTAGGCCACGTAAATAAGTTTTAATAGCTCTAAACAACTGTAACACGTAATGCACCTTTCTGTCTGTGTTTTAATTTAATTTAAATTATTAATAAAACAAACTTATATCTAACATTAACTGTTCTGCGATACTGCTATTATTAGTCCTAATACCATCACGCCAGGTCCCTAACGGGGTAGTTAATTAGTCTAATGATGTCCCAAAATTACTACAATGAAACATTTCGAGAAAAGGTAGGTAGTGTCCTTGCGTTTCGCCTGGCTCGTCTTGGCGGAGCACTACCGTGCCCCCAGACTAACTTCCACGCAGTAAAGTGAGCACTTTTAGAGATCACATAGTATATAGTTTTGACTATGCTATATAGTTATGACATGCTATATAGTTTTGACGTTAGAAAAACCATAGATTAAAGACAATTTTCGTATCAGCAGTTTTAGCTCGACATTCATATGACTGTTTGCGAAGACAAAGACGTTTATTTGCACAAATATAGTTACATTTTATGATTTTACACAATTATTAGTTCAATCTATATTATGCCTTTTACGGTGCACAAATTTAAGAAAT
>DWQT01000560.1:0-21489 GCA_018244895.1 Myscelus amystis hages | reverse complement strand
CGACACACAGCCCGTCACGTACTCCATTTCAGGACGGACGCCGGATCCCCCATCCGGCGCCCGAGGTCCCGTTACGGCAAAATAATTAAATCAACATTTGCCGGGTCAGCTAGTTACAATATAACTGTTTTGTCAAGTGCGTATAGTGATTTACGCTATTCTGAAATATGAACAAATTTTTTTACGGATTTGTCTATTTATCTGTTGGTCCCGGCTAATCTCTGGAACAGCTGTAGCAGGTTTAACGAGAGTTCCACTGAAGGATAGAGGGCAATATATACGCTACTTTTAATCTCCTTTCCCATCGGATGGAAATCTAAGCGGATAGTACCGCATTGTATAGCTAGTTGGAAATGCAATAGTTTCAACATTACTAAAACATACGGTTTATACAATTTCATCAAGTCATTTATTGAACATATCTAAACCTTGAGTATTAATGTTCCAGACGACCACGGCGACGATGAATCGATGACAGTTCTCGGTGAACTCGAGAAAATTGATGATGACTGTGATCGCCACGGTATTCAGTTCGTCAAGATCGACGATAAGAAAGCGGCTAAGGAATTCGGCATTGATGATGTTCCGTCTATAGTCTATTTCGAAAAGCAGATACCTAATGTTTACGATGGTAAGCATATTTTGCGATGCTAACATTAAAAAACTGTTATAAACGTAAACGTTTACAATACGTGCTTTGTAACGTCTTCTTTGATTTGGTGCTACGTTTTTTTGCCGATTTTTTAACGAATGTTGCACTCCTGAAATAGGTGACCTCGAAAATGAAGAAGAGATTTTAGAGTGGCTCGTGGATCAGCTGGAGAAGGATGAAATCGAGGATGTCACCGATGAAATGCTGGATCGTTTGATCAAAGATGGAAAAACAGTCGCCGTGTTGTTTTGTGAGTATTTTTCGTACATTTCCAATTCGTTTGAGAGCTGGTAGGGCGTGTGTACGATTCGATCGGGGAAGTTCCACCGCTACATCCTATTTCTTAAAGCAGTTGTTTATAAAATTATGTGTGTTTCAGTCTGAAGGGTATGGTTGGTCCATCTCTCTCCTTAAGAATAGCAATGCATGCATAACCAAACTGTAACAGCATAAATACTATGCAATAGTAACAGGAGTCATACTGACATTTACTAACAGTCACCAATGCTGTTAACAGTCCTATTCTTCTAGTCCTGTTACCAGTGAATGCTAATCAACTATTGTTCTTATTAAATTCTTATTATTCTGAACTGAATCACATTGACAGTCCGATTTCTATACTGCTATTAGAAGTTGGTTGCATGTATACATAGGAGTTAGCGACTACTTGTGACGGCCTCATGCTCGTTTGCCTGTTTGTGAAGAGTTGCATAATAAAATATTAATGGTTCGAATTTCATGAATGTATTATTTTTTCCAGATGATAATAACGACCGTAAATCACAGAAAGTTTTGAACGAATTGGAAAACATTGATGACGAGTGCGATCAACTGGGCATAGCATTTGTGAAAATTGATAATGACGATGAAGCGAAAGAATACGGCATTGAAAAAGTTCCAACCCTATTGTACTTTGAAAAAGGCATTCCCACTTATTACGAAGGCAATCTAGAAGAAGAAGAAAAAGTTCTAGCATGGCTTAGACATCAGACGGAAAGCGATGAAATCGAAGACATCACGGATGAAATGCTTGATTTAATTATTGAGAAAATGCCGTACGTCGCTGTCTTGTTCTGTAAGTATTATTTCATAGAATATTTCACGTAACCTTAACATTGGCTAAAGTATTTGAAACAATGCCAGGTTTTTAAATTACCACAACGATCCGAAATTACGTCAAACATTATTTTTGTTCGTAATTTCGTCACATACATAGAACTGACAAAAAAAATAACATACAGTTTGTCAAATAAATTCCAGATGATAAGGATCAGAAAAAGAGTCAGAAAATCTTAGCAGAACTGGAGAACATTGATGATGAATGCGACCAAAATGATATTGCGTTTGTGAAGATCGATGACGATAAGGAAGCGAAGGAGTATGGCATTGAAACCATTCCAACAATGGTGTTCTTCGAGAAAGGCATCCCTCACATCTATGAAGGCGATCTAATGAAAGAAGATGAACTATTGGGTTGGCTTTTACATCAAAAACGTCACAGCGAAATTCCTGAAGTTACCGATGAAATGATGGACAAGCTCATAGAAAACACCCCTTATTTAGCAGTAATTTTCTGTAAGTAAATTGTTCTACATTGAATATTGTTCTTAAACAAAAGCAACATATGTGTATTATTTATAATTTTTCAGACGACAAAGATGATAAACAAGATATAAGAATCCTCAATGAATTAGAGAATATCGATGATGAATTAGAAAAGGAAGGAATTATGATTGTCAGGATGGACAATGAAGCTGAAGCAAAAGAATACGGTATTGATCATCTGCCCAGCTTGGTATACTTCGAAGAGAATATTCCCGCCATTTACGAGGGAGATCTCATGAATGAGGATGAAGTACTGGAATGGCTTATCGAACAGAAGAATAGTGCAACTATCGAGGAAGTTACTGATGAAATATTGACTGACTTGATTGAGGAACATGAATATGTTGTTGTATACTTCAGTAAGTTAATTTATAAAAAACTACAAAATATCTACGATAATTTATAAAATCAATAAAAAAACCACATACATTTGTAATTTTTTACACTTATTCCAGGTGGAAACTGCGAAGAAGGCGAAGAATGTGACAACATATTGGATGAACTAGAGAACATTGACGACGAATTAGATGAAACTGGCATTATCTTTGTTACCACAGAAGATACGTCCCTCGCAAAGAAATACGGAATCAAAACTTTCCCGACGCTCGTGTTTTTCAGAAACAAGGAGCCGCTTATTTACAAGGGTGAGTAAAAATGTTATTAATATTGAAAGTTGCAACAAATACAAACACGTTTAATTCATCAGTTTCATTAGTATTTGAGTTAATTTAAAAATCTTTTTTCATTCACTATATACTTTCTTAGGTGATATCGAGGATGAAGACGAGGTTCTGGCTTGGCTGACTGACGAAGATACACTGGAAATTCCCGGAAAAATTGAGGAAGTAAACTCTCGGATGTTGGAAAAAATCTTGGAAGAAAACGATCACATCGTAGTATTCTTCTGTAAGTAATGTTTTAACTTACATCATTGATTTATTTGCGTTGCAGAAGATAAGCATGTTTAATGTCTATTTAATTTTAGATAAAGAAAATGACAAGAAGTCTCAGAAGATTCTCAGTGAGCTTGAAAATATTGATGATGAGTGCGAAGAGAAGGACATTGACTTCGTAAAAACCTCTGATGAGGGCGTTGATAAAGAATATGACCTACCAGACTTGCCTGCACTTGCCTTCTACAGGCACAAGTTCAGAACAATCTACGAAGGCGATTTAATGCACGAGGAAGCAATCTTGAAATGGGTATTAGAACTCCATGATACCCAGCCAGATGTAATTGAGAACGTTGATAGGAAAACACTGAAAGACTTAATCGATGACGTGGAACATCTAGCTGTGTTCTTCTGTAAGTCATATTCTATAAAAAACATTTAATATGAAGAAAAGGGCGGTGATTTTGAAATTAAATTCTATTCTTATATTTAATCTTTTTATAGATAGTGAAGACTGTGATACCTGCGACGATATTCTTGAGGAATTGGAAACCATTGACGATGACACCGACAAACACGGAATTCAGTTTGTAAAATCAAAAGACTCCAAATTGGCTTCGGATATTGGTATTTTCAGCTTCCCAGCTTTGGTTTACTATGAAACCGGTGTGCCAATTATGTACGATGGTAAGTGATAAGTGTACTGTTATATATTGTGATTTTATTTTTTAAATATGCAATAGCTGCAATAGACAAATTTCCGATTATTTATAAAGTAGTAATTTATAAACCATGTTGTTACGAATCGAATCTGGTTCTTGTCTATGCCCGCGCAATCGCTTCGTATAAGCAAATTACTAGTTTTATTTCGACGAGAACCCAAAACATACACCACAAAACATCGAGAAACAATATAGGTAGACAAGAACCAGATTCGATTCGTAACACATGTACAGAGAGAGAGAGAGAGAGATTACTTAAATAATTTCAGTGATTAATGAATGCTACATTAGTGTTGCCTTGCGAAATTAAGTGAGGTAAATAAAGCATATAAAACATAAAGTTTCCTCCAAATATGTAACATATGCATTTTTCTATTTGTCTACTCTTCGCCCATATATTATAAAAGTGTATTTCTTAAAATATATTACCCTGTTTATAGGTGACTTAAAGAACGAAAATAAGGTTCTCCAGTGGCTTGTAGATCAAAAAAGTAAGAATCCACATCCATTTACAAACTATACTATATAATATCTGTTTAAGGTCTCTAAGAATTTTTGGTTTACTATGAATAATGAATTATAAAACATTACGTGCATGACATCATTCTTGATATCTCTACACAAATAAAAATATTATTACTGTACGCCTTAAATGCTGGATGTTTGAGCTATGTCATTTTGCATGACAGTTACTAATGCCTGCAGGTGAAGATAGCCACCGTCGAAAAAATAAAATTAATCTTAAGGCGAGGGCCCATGCAGATGTTGATAAGAAATCGGGGTTTTCGCGACCAAAAAGCAGTATCGATAATGATAAGGAAAGTTCTAAGAAATACCATGCAGGAGGAAATACTATGGGAAGTTCAAAAACTGCGTTCCCAGGAAAAGTGGAAACCAAAACTAAGCAGCAAGAGATCATCAGTAAAAGAAGAATTGCCAATATTATTGAAAAAGATGATAACGACAATGATGATGACGATGTCGAAAATGACAATGATGACGATGATGAAGACAAAGACGATGATGATGACGACAATGATGACGACGATGATGACGACGATGATGAAGGTGATGACGATGATGAAGATGATGACGAAGACGATAACGACGATGACGATGACGGTAACAATGACGATGACGATGACGATGAAAGTGATAGTGATGACGATATTGAAGATAAAATTAAGAGAATAGTGAATTATAGGAATCCTAAAAAAGAAGGAGTTTGGAAAACTGTTGGTAAGTTAAGAATTCGTTATCCTGGTAATGTGCGCGATAGTGAACTAGATGACGATGACGATGATGACGATGACGATGACGACGATGATGATGATGATGATGACGATGATGATGATGATGATGACGATGAAGATGATGACGAAGTTGACGACGAAAACGATGATGATGATGATGATGATAATAATGGCCATGATACAGAAAATGATATCAGAGATAAACATAAGAAAAATAAAGGGGCCAATAAAAAATTGAATAAATTCGGCCGTCGCCATGATCAGGATGATGATGGCGACGATGACGATGAAGACGACGACGACGATGACGACGACGATGATGATGACCATGATAATGAGAGTGTTTTCAGTAGGATAAAGAAAATGTTTACAGGTAAATAAGTAGCGTTGGCCCCCGATAAGTGAACCTGCACGGAGATACGGCCACCCCGCCACACATCTGCATGGTCGAGTTCAGGAACCCGCATGGTTCCCATATCACCAGCTGTTGCCTGCAGTCATTCGCGAACGCTTATTTCAATTTAAACGTTTTCCAGTTCTTAATTACTAACATTACATTTAGTATTAATAGAGCGCATAACAAAGTGAGCGCCAAATTATGCACAGTATATTAACGCAGTTGATTTTGTTACGTTTGCAATTTGTACGGATTGTAAACAAAAAATTTTTACTGACTGCAGGCGATCGCTGTTTCTACATCGGATTGGGGGCGAAACCGGCCGTCCCCAAAATGACTTACGAACCCTACCAGTGCTGTCCCACTAAAGTTCAGAGCCCCACAAAAGTAGCCAAGGCGACGCCCACCAAGGTGCCGGCGAAGAAACTGGACAAGAAGCCCGCCGTCCCGGAGAAGCCATCGAAGGGCAAAAACAAAGCGCTCGCTAAGCCCGACAAACCGTCCAAGGGGAAAAAAGGTTTATTCGGCTCTGACAATATTTGGTGGTGGTAAACTTTAATTGTTAGAGCTACTGGCAGTGATTTCTGACGTTAGGAGCGCGTGCGGGCATCAAGGGCACACGAACGTTATCCCTCCCCACTTCCCAAACTCTTCTACCATTGTAATGTACCCGCTTAATATTGCATCGATTGATTAACCACCAGCTTTGAATAACCTAGTGTCCCTTGGTCCCTGCAAGCACTTATCGGGGTTGCATTGTCATTATGTATTGCCCATCAACTGTATGTATTTACATCGAAACAATAGCTTCATTATCACCAAAACCTGCTGGATATATCGAAAGGCGAATGAAGCCTACGAATCTATATTTTTTTTTAATACTGTACGTTTTATACAAGTAATGTTAATTCGAGAACTGTGGAGACTAAATATTGGGATGTTAGTGATGTTGTAAGAAGGTGTACAAATCGTTCTTTTGAATATAAATTGATTCCAATATTTAGAAATTAATGTGCGAGGTGACACCTTAATAAAGGCATTTTTTATTTGTACGTATTTTGCCGTGCCATCTTGAAAGACTTATTGTTGTAAGGATTTCATGTTCATATAGTTTTCTAGTCTTCATGAAATCTCATTATTTTGTAATACATTTGATAAACAGTAATTTCTTAGAATTAAAAGCTATATAGTTCTAATTGTTTTATACTACTAGCAACATTAATATTATTATGATTCAGACGCAATGCCAGACTTAGGTTATATTTTTTCTCATTAACTATACTTAATTTTACATTACAATCGAAGTGTAATATACTGTTATGTTGTTAATCTGTTGCAAAGTATGCCTCGAAGGGTTCATTTCTTTAATGTACTCTTCGTCGCTCGGGCTGCGACTGTCTAAATGCCTTCTAGTGCTCGATTGCGCAGTGCTGGCGTTGTGATACAATGTCTATAGGTTGTATTGTTTGGCCGTAAATTAGCATGGATGTTTAGTTATTTATTCGTTACGTTGAATTTGTTGAGTCGGCGCTGCCACTGTTTTTGTTAAATAAATACATTTTCTATTATGTCTATCTATCATTACTCATTTCACACACGAATGATGTCAGCATGGTATTGCCGTAGTAGTCCGCGCATGCCAATTGTTGGATGTTAACCGGTGAGTTCCTAAGCAATAAATGGATGTGGTTTCTTTATTCGATATTCTGTTGTTTATAGGACTGTTTAGTCTTTAAGTAACTATCCGAACGTTTTAGGGAATCTGTTGGACGAATCCGAGGTTCTGGATTGGATGGTCAAACAGAAAGAAGACGAAAGTATAGAAGAAATTGACAGAGATAGATTGTTCAAGTACATCGAGACTAAAGAATTTTTGGCCGTTGTTTTCTGTAAGTACCATAATTATATTAAAACCAAGAAATATAACTTTGAGAGGAATAATTACAGGAGTAGTCTATGCACCTTGCTTTCAGAAGATACCTAAGGGGCCGTCCATGAATCACGTGAGGTTTTTTTAGCAATTTTTAACCCCCCCTCCCCCTTGGTGATACGTGGTGAGCTTTAAGAACACCCCCCCTACCCACAATCACGTGTATTTTGTAGTACCTACAAAGAATCTTAATTTTTTTAAATTTTCGCCGAAC
This sequence comes from Myscelus amystis hages, assembly GCA_018244895.1. Taxonomy (NCBI): domain Eukaryota; kingdom Metazoa; phylum Arthropoda; class Insecta; order Lepidoptera; family Hesperiidae; genus Myscelus; species Myscelus amystis. The sequence continues at coordinate 13,823 of DWQT01000560.1, read as the reverse complement.
CCCTCCCCCCTTTCGAGCCTCACGTGATTAATGGACGGCCCCTAATTAATGGATCTATGATACTTGTACAGTATTGGCAATTGGAACTAGTCTACATTACAAGCAAAATGTTAAGATGACTGTAAAAATGTACGCATAAATTATTGTTTTGATAATTATTGTAGACAAAGAAGAAGATCCAGGAAGTCCAAGGGTTCTCAGGCACGTTGAGCTGATTGACGACGAAGCAGCCGAATATGGTATCAAGATAGTGAAGTGCAGCGACCGTTTGATGGCAAAGAAATACGGCTTTCGTAATCCACCCGGCATCACGTACTTCAGAAAGACGAAATACATCAACTACGATGGCGACATGGACGACGAAGAGGAGATATTGGATTGGTTGACTAATCCAGAAAACATGGAGTTGACAGATCACATCGAGAAGGTCAACAGGAAAATGTTCCAGAAGATTCGACAAACGTCAGACTACGTGGCTGTATTCTTTTGTGAGTTCCATTATAACTAAAATAATCTCGACTTCATAATGCTTAGGCATAGTTTGAACAGGAATTTTATATTGTTTCATCGCGATTCAAATTGTATTGCACATATTACGTGTTTTAGACAGTAATGACTGCAAACAGTGTCCCAGAGTGCTGGCCGAGATAGAACACATTGATGATGACGCGGATGGCGCTGGAATCAACTTCGTGAAGATCGACGACAGGCAGATGGCCAAGGAATTCGGAGTGTTCGCGCTTCCAGCCGTACTGTTCTTTAAATTAGGATCAAAAGACCCTGTTATATATGCAGGTAAAAATTTATAAGTAAAAAAATTTGTTGAAGTTGCGTATGAAACTATGGTAATAAAATATTAAATTCCAGGTGATTTGTATGACGAACAACAATTATTAAGTTGGCTTCTCACCCAAAAGAATCCAGCAGGTGATGTTATAGAAGCTTTGGAAGGACAAGATTTAATAGATTTAATACAAGAATCGGGATCGGTAGCTGTTTACTTTTGTGAGTTGTCGTATTTCTTAATTTTCACACAAAAACCAACACCGTTAACACACCACCTACTTAACACCACGCTACTTAACACAAATATTGTGGTCCACTTACACTACAATTATTCTTCTTACAGATATTGCGTTTACAAATCGGGAAATGATAATTTTGCAGTAGCATTGCCTGTTAATATTATTTCCGATTTGTTTGACAAGCTTTTTTAACATCGATTAACTGTATTGCCTTTTATTAGGGAACAAAACGTTATGCGAACTATGTAACGCGAGAACGGCAAAAAAGCCAAAAAAACGCGACAGAGATCATGAAGACGAAGATCAGGATCAAGAGGGTACTCATATCCCTGTAGCAATGATGAGCCTGCAATTTGAAAACCTTTCCCCGTATTTTAATTATGAACTAGAATGTTGCATGTGGCATGTCCCCAAGACATATTTACATAGCATCATACTTTTGCCCTGTGTACCCCAACTTCTTTTCTACTTTCATATGATTGCTGTAATGTAGCATTGAAACGTATTATATATTGATTACCTCTTTCCATAACCGGAATGGCAATGTATCCTACCTGTTCATGAATTGTAGTAGAGCTCCATTAAGTAGTGTAATTAGTGTGAGAACCGTTATAAGATACAGATCCTATAGTTAGAACCAAATATTGCTCAGTTTCGTAGACTAGTTTTCCATAGATTCGTTTCTACTGGTTGCATATAAGCTGGTTGTTTATTACCCGTTTGACCTCATCCAAAATAATGATGTGTAATAAAGAAATGAAACTTAAAGTGTTTCGATTTTAGATTCTCTCGACTGTGAACAGTGCGCGGGTATTTTAGAAGAATTGGAAAACATTGACGATGACTGTGACAGACATGAAATTAAATTCGTGAAGACCCAAGACTATTCCATAGCGGAATCGTACGGTGTGACCGATTTTCCAGTTTTGGTCTATTTTGAAAACAATATTCCAAACGTCTATGAGGGATCTTTAGCTGAGGAGGAAGAAGTTCTACAGTGGTTGATTACACAAAAAACCGAAGATCGCATTGAACTTATCACGCGAGTAATGTTAGAAAAAATGGTTGAAGAAACTCAATATTTAGCTGTTTATTTCTGTGAGTAATGGAAACCATCTTATATAATTATAATCGAGAAAAGCTTTTAGCGAAAATTCCTCGTTTGTCATATTATAATGTATTTTTTAGATAAATTGAATTGTCATATTTGTGATCATATACTCGAAGAGTTAGAGAAGATTGATGACGAATGTGACGTCTATGGCATCCATATGGTCAAGATTCAAGATCCACAATTAGCTAAGCGATATTCTATCAAGACTTTCCCAGCTATGGTGTATTTCAGGTAAGATTTGTTCACGAATAAGATAAATACAGTGAAAATTATTTCTGACAACATTAAGTTATGGCCACATTTTAGGAATGGAAATCCACTGCTGTTTGAAGGCGATCTGCAAAATGAAGACTCGATTCTAGAGTGGCTTATCGATGATGACAATCGTGAACTAGCCGATGAAATTGAATCTGTGAACGAAAGAATGCTTGAAAGACTTTTGCTGGAATCACATCTTCTTGCAGTCTTCTTTTGTAAGTCCTATAGTCCTAAAAAAGATCTATCTATCTATAGTATATCTATAGTCTTAAATCTTTCGTATTTTAGATGATGACGAGGATTGTCCAGAATGTCAGGATATTCTTGAAGAACTAGAACAGATAGACGGCGAAGTGGATCAGTTTGGTATCGATTTTGTGAAGATTGCCAGCCCCGAGGCAGCAGCTGCGTACAACGTTGTCAACATACCCTCACTCGTGTATTTCCGGAAGAAAGTACCAATGTTATACGACGGAGACCTGCATCAAGTGGACAGAGTCCTGCAATGGCTGACGTCTCAAGATGTTTTTGAGATTAAAAACGAAATTGAGGAAGTCAACAGAAAAATGTTGGACAAACTATTGGAAGAAAACGAATTTCTGGCAGTTTACTTCTGTATGTTTCGATAAAAATTATACTATATAATGTAGGTCCCACATTTTCAGAACAGTTCCATTAACAATAAATTGTTATTTTAGATGAAAAATCAGCAGAAAGTCGACAGGTTTTGGACAAACTAGAGAATATTGACAGTGAGACTGACAACTTGGATATTACATTTGTAAAAATGCATGACCCTCGGTACGCGCGCAAATGGGGTGTCACGAAATTGCCAGCTATTGTATACTTTAGAAAACGCTTCCCGAGTATATACAGAGGTATTTATTGTAGATTTTATCAGTCGACCCACAAGGAGAATGGATCTGTAGAATAGTTACGTATATTTTTACATTCCAGGTGATATAATGAATGAAGAGGAGGTATTGGAGTGGCTTCGAAAAAATAGATTCCGACAGCCGGAGCTAAACATCTTCATGTATGCGCTGATAGCTCTGTCGATAGCGTTCGTCATGTACACGGCTTTCTTGCTTCAGTGCTTCAAACCGTCCAATCCAACGCCCGCTCAACATCCGAAGCAGGCGTGAACATTATTTACAGACTAAACCGTCTTACTTACATTACGAGTATGACTTAAGGCTCCACAGCCACAATATGGACTCAAGCAATATCTCGTCTAAACTTTTCCATTTCGACGTTTACCAGACAACGGTTCGTCTAAATGGATCCTAATATCAGACTACACACCTTTGGGATCAAACTGTAACTTTGATAGAAACTTTAGACGTAAAAGTATTGAAGTTAGTCATATTCCTCTATAATTTTGCTGACGCCTGCCTGTCTTGTGTAACTGTAATTTTTAGCGTCAATCTCATTTCCCTTGAATTGTGCCAGTGAAATGATTAGTGTAAATTTTATAGGTCAATATGCTAATCTATCTTTAAATAACACTTATGCTCTGAATTGTAACTTTAATATTAGGAAGTTTTCTGGAATGCAACTTGAATATTAGCGGTTTTTTATTGTGACAATTTAGTTTTGTGGCATTTTGGATTTTGTTTCTTCTAAGACTGTAATAACTTTTATTCTTCTGAAATTCTCTTCCTACTTTGATGTTGTGCAGTCTATCACTACGAACTGTTTCTTTCCCTGCGATTAACGATGTAATTCGAAAGACATTCGGTTTATAATTTAATAATGGTAAAATCGAACACTCATTAGTGTCTTAGAATCTAGTTAAGTTTGATTCGTTCGTATGTTTAAAAACCGTTATAAAAAGATTTTTAAAAAATCGTCAAATCAACGTTTGTTTGATATGTCAAAATACAAGTTTATGTTTAATTTTCTGCGTGTGTCCTGTATTTCTTTGTTGTTTAATTTTCATAGACAAGATGATTTTATTTTGTTCCATTGTTCTACTTTATCTGACTTTCCATTGGGCGGGGAATTATTTGAATGGTTGTTGCTACGCTACCCTATTTATTTTCGTCTCTTGCTTCCTTCTCATCTTTTTTCTTGTTTTCTCCCCTTTCTTTTCTTAATTTAACTTACGTTTATTGCGTAAAACTAACTTAACACTAAGTAACGTAGCATCATGCCTGGCATACTTTGCATCATTCCCGCTCTTATTTATAATCTGTTTATCAGTAAGTTCTAGTTATATATATGTAACACGCATGAATTTATGTGCTGAAACCTTAATAAGTAAGTATACACTGTTTCGTATCTCAGAATACGGTTATTACGAGAGTTTACTGACGTTAGAAGAGTACAGCTATCTGTTTATCACATAATATGAGATGTATCAAACGTAATAGGTTATAATTTTAAATGTAACGCGCCAGAATTCAAGGAAATTGAATTAAGACGGCGTATGAAATATATTCACATTATATTAAATTATCTTTAGCCTTAGCTGTGTACAGCTACTAATGAACTCCCTTTAGCGTGTCTATTCTTATAGAACGTCAAACATCTACAACTGTATTCTGACATACGAAAGCTTAAAATAAAAAAAAAATATACGATGTCGGCGATATAACTAGAAGGATACTGAACCCATTTATTTGTACGAATTTCTTAAATTATAATGATACCTTCATGAAACGGTAAGGAATCGTCCACACGAATATAAACACTTGTGCTCAAGAGAGCGCGCGCGGTAGAGCGTTCGCGACGGAAACTTATTTAATAATGTTGTATATAATATGTAAATAATTAAAATACATAAAAATAGTAAAATTTGACTTTTGTTTCATTTTGTTGCCATTTTCCATTTTATAGTTATCAAACTAGTCATGATATGAACAATTTATGGATATGTGAATTTTGTATAGATCTATTGATATTACGCAAATAGTACCAATAATTGCCGAGTGGTTTGCATTTCAACTTGTCCAGGGCGATCTCGGTTTTCATCCTAACCTCTGTCTTGGCCATGTTAGGTGCATTTTGTCGAATTACAATTTAAAAAATAGGTTTCAAAAAATAAAACAGCTTTCTAAAAAATTATGTATTCAAAATACAAATTCTAACAACAACGTGCATTCTAATAACAAGTCAGTCTATCTATGTAACCTTCGCTTAAACATAATTAAGCTAGCAACACTGAATTAGCAAATATCAATATAAATAATTCTGTAACTATCAATTGTTTTGTTAACCATAGACATGCAGACCTCTAACGTATTAAAAAAAAACAATTGTATAGTATAATATATTATAGAAACGTGAGTTCTTCATATCATTACACTACTGAAATGGTGGGCCACTCTCTGTATAAAGGAAATTAAACAGTAGGTTTGGTAGGCAGAGTAATTGTAGATATAATATAATAATAAAAAATGAAAATCTTTATCGCTATTTAAAATTTCGCTTTTCACGTTTCACTTTTTCAAAGACATTACAGTACTTGTAGTAAAAGAAAATAATAAGACGAAATGCTCCGTGTTTGTAAAACCATAGACAATTTTAAGTATAAATGAGCAATAACGGTTTGTATTCAAATTCAAATATTTCTAAAGCTATGTTTCTTAATAGTTCCTTCTTGAAAACTTATTAACCAGCTCTCAAAGCTCAAAACAATTTCAAAGGTTTTAAATAAATTAGATTTTTCTTCTTTTTTATTCAGCCCAGCAAACAAGCAGACGGGATACCTGATAGTAAATGGCCAGTATCAGCTATTGGCACTAGAAACAATGTGCCTTCCACCTGTATTATGTGATAACTAGGTGTATATTTTCGTGTCCCTTCAAGTATTTGGGCTTTTCGCTTTCAAACAGATCGATGAGCCGTTTCGTAAACTCAGCGTGCACTGCGTCCGTTTCCTCGTCAGTTGGTTCGAGGTTTCTGACGACTTCCATTGGTTTTCCAACTGAAATCAAAGTTGTAATAAAAGTATCTATTTCGTGTATAAAGTATTTAAAAATTCTGAATTACAGCACGATTTTTATTGCGTAGGTCTTATGAATTTAATTCGGAATAAATTACACCACACATAATATAAATGGATATACCACAGCTAAAAGATAAGAAAGTATAGAGTCTAGAAATAGGTGGAAATCATTAAATCATTCAAAAAAAAGAAGAAAAAAAACTGGAAACCACATAAATATGAAGCCTAAGCTACGACAAATAATGCCAAAATTTGTTTTCGCTTTGCCCTAAGAAGAGGACATTTTTAATTTGTCTGGCTTGGCAGTACTGAAGAAAATTACAAAGTAGTTAATGCACTTACCGACAGTAGTGATGGGAGAGCGTAAAGGCACAACACCGTAAGAATACTGGAAGATTCCTCTGCCCACAGGGAACATGGGCGAGATGCCGGTGATCTGGCGCACTTTCTCCTGGAACTTGCGGAGCCAACTGTCCTTTGGGTTGTTGAGAGGACGGTACACGTCTGGTTCACCGAAAGAGAACACCGGTACGATTGGCGCTCTGGAATTTCGTGCAAGATTTAGTGGATTGACATTACAATTTCAAAAAGGTGACCAAATGGCGTATTACGTATGTTTAAAGCTGTTCGTTCTATGGACATCTACAATAACTATGCCGGTTTCTAGCTTTACTTATATTGCACAGCTTATTAATATTATTATTATCCACAATCTTCTATATTTGACTCTTAATATTTACACAACTTTTAAGAATAGAACTCTACTCGTTTTGCCACTAACCAGAAGTCTTCTAGTTTTGCCACTAGTCAGGAAGAAGTGATTTGTTTTGTACATTTTAAAATACGCACATGTAACAATTATTAAGACATAAATATGAACTATGACTGTACACACTTACCCGGTTTTCATAGCAACGCGTATGAATCCTTTCCGTCTCTTGAGAATAACTTTGTACTCCCCCGGATGGGAATCTAACGCCTCCGCAGCACCGCCGACCATCAGGACTGCGCATTTCCCTGTATTCCTCTTCCTATCCAACAGATACAGCAAACTTTCTTGGGACGACGAACAACCACCCAAAGCGAGAACTAGATCTCTGAAGAGAGGCACGAGAAAGTGCCCACCCAGAGTGATCAAATGACACTGGAATCCCGGAAACAACTGGGAGAAGTTCAGGGCGTTTGTTGCGAACGCTCCGAAAATTCCAGAACATACGACACCGTGCGGGAAGCACGCGAAGAGATAGTTTCTAGAAGGTTCCAGGTCTGTGGTCTTCACGAGCTTTATGGGGAAGTAGTCGCGGTAGTAACGCCACCAAGCCCAATTCCTGACCCATTCGATCCTGAAAGAAATATAATGAAAGACTAAATATATTATTTTCAAAATCGCACCGGTGTCTTTTACTCAACAGAGCGCTTAAATACGTTAAAGACAATAACGAGGGCTTCAAAGAAAATTATTTTATTTTATTCGGTAACAATTATAAATATAAATAACCATATCGACAATAATGGGTGAATCTACATGCTGGGACACTACCAAATACTTATGTATTTACTTCCGCCAGCGTCTACATTGTTTATGGAAATTGACAAAGTAAGCGAATGTGTCTAAACAAGTGTATCATAGCTTCCCATCTGTTTATGTATAGAAATTCAATGACAAAGATTTCCAAAAACTGCGTCAAAGAAAAAACAATAGATCAAACAGCGGGAGACACATCCTCATAGAATGAAAAGGGTATATTTTTCAAGGCTTTAGCTTAACATTTCTGTATATACGTGCATAGTAATAACATAATCATTCTTAAAAGGTGCTTATATGCGTATTAATAGGTCATACACAACTTACGTGCGGCCTCCGCGATTACAAGTGTCTACATCGTTAAGCATCCAAATGGAGTAGACGACGGCTAGCCACCATAGACTAGAGTAGACAAGGTTGAGGAACAGGAGAATGGCGACCAGCTCGCCGAACAGTACCAGGCAGATCCAGCCGGTCGCGCCCAGGGTCTGGAGGCGGCGGGACATCGGCACGTCCAGAGGAGCCCATTGCACGCCCACTAGCTGTGACACCCGACTGAAAAAAAATACGTTTCTTAACAAATTTAATCATTATTTACTAACTTTCGAAGTGGTTTATAAAAATCTTCTGCATTGCAACTGTCAATTGTTTTTGACTGCGCCTGTTTTTGTAAAGGAAATAAAAATTGCTCTGTGTGCCATCCACGTGCCTTGTAGGTGATGTAGGTATGTTAAGTACGGTACGATCTCGTAACTAATGACCTATTGATAGCACAGCTTATCGGCCATAATATATTAGTAGATTTATGTACTGGTTCGGTCACGGTAGATGTTGAAGCGATTTTAAGCTGCGATAAGTTATCGCTACTGATAAAAATTACAACATTCCTTTAAGGATACCCAACGAACTCGCCTATCATATTAAAATCCATTCGCCGTACTTATAGGAGATTTACAGCGATATATTGACTCATCACGATATCTCTGGAACCAGAAGACCTAGAGACTTGAAATCTGGTAGGAATATTCCTTTCGCCGAGTAGAGGTCAGCTAAGAACGGATTTTACTAAATTCCACCCGTACCGGGGGTTGCGGGGGTGTTGATTATAATTTATATAGCAAAGCAACGTTTGCCCGGTCAGCTAGTTTTATATATACGAAAGTGTGCGTGTCTGTTTGTCCTTTCACGTCAACGCGGGCCGCGACTCAAGGTGGTTTAGAAAACTATAAAATATGTATATTCCACTATCCTATACCTAATCATAATTGACGGGTAGTAGGCAAAAAGATTTTCCTCCCCGTCACCAAAAAAAAAGAAGGTAACAAAATAAATCTTTATGAAAACTCGGAAACATTAATATTTAAATATTCAAATAAACTATTATTAAAATATGATTTACATTGTAATATCTTTTACGACTTATTTAAAATATCATTTAAATACTTGAAAGGGTCATAGGGCAGGCCTTGTCAGTAAACAAAATCTTTTACAAGTAACTGGCAGCGCAGTTGACATTTGCATAAGTAGGTAGCCATCAGTGGGTGGGTAATATTCGGAAAGGCTTTCGCAATCGGATTTCAGAGCTTGAGGCCTGCAGGCAAAGCCGTGTCGCCGTAAAAAGCCGTAAAAAAATGTCGTGTCCCTTTAACAAACATATTGTTTTGTTCAACATTTATATCGTAGGCGTGGCGAAGGACTTCATATGGGCGAATTCCAATTCGCGGTATTTGAAGGGTATTCAAGTAATATTTACCTACAATAATTCTATTTATAAAAGTTTTCAACAAATTCCAACGCTCGTTTGTTACCGCTTGGCAAAAAACAGCTGATTGTCCTATAAAACCATCTTAAATCACTTTTAATGTATTTCATGTTTACTTATAGGAATTAAAATAAAGGCAAAATTTTGTTTTAAATGTACCTACAGCACACAGGTATTTTTTTTTGGCATTTACATTTACCTACATTTTAAAGTAAAAAATTATCGTCCTTGATAAGATGAAGATAACATTATAAAATTACCTAATTCACCACAAAAGTAGGTGCGCTTACAGTTTAAGTCGATAAATATTATGGTTACATCGAAGTGTTTTAGAACATGGGAACAATAATACACAACGGATTCTGAATATTTTCCTCGTTATAAAAGAATAACGTGTTACGCGACTTTAATAAAGGTTAATTGAACAAGAAAAATGAGCTCACATGTCGTAATAATTCCTACCCACATCTGTTAAAGGCTCGGCGACTGACAATATTTACTTAGATTATGTATCTCGTACGTCTATTGTTAAAAAACAGATGTAATTATGCTAAATACTGTCCTTGTAATTCCACTAGTCAAACACTTTACGCCTGAGATGCCGTTAATTTTATTATTGCATAAATACACAGACAATGTGCATCATTGCTAAATTTGTAACTTCAAAACCTCGTTGCTACATATGATATTGACGTTATATTTTTGGAAAAACATATTCTTCTTACAGAAATATTGAATATTCACTATTCTTAGTCAAAACTAATTTTTGTGGCTACAATTTTCATACCATGTGGTTTATCAACATTAAAAAAATCCTGAACTATTAGAACGTTTCACCGAATAATGTAAAAAGTAATATACGTACCTAAATACGGTTGCAAGATTCTCCATCATTTTTTTAAATATAGAACGCCCGATAGCCGTTCAATGCACCGCACCACCATATCGTCTCGTTCCCGCGATACGACTAGTTGTCAATATTTATATACTCGTTACTGGTCGTTAGTATATCCGAAGTACATTATCTGCGTTATTATTATAACATTATAATATGTTAGCTTTTCAAATAATAACAATGTATCTACATACCGCGATTTTCCGTTACTACGTAAATATTTATTATCTAAAGAAGCAAGTCATAGAGTAATTACTGTTTTCGTTTATTCGAACTAACAAAACCTGTGGGGAAACACTTAAATTCAGTAACGTTAAGGTAGAATAAAGCAGAGAATACGAATTATACAGAGATCTACTTTGAGAGATGGGATTAAAAACCTACCTATGATTTACGAAATTGTATGTTTAGATTGAATGAATTTATGAAGTTAACGAAAACATCGCGAGGAACTGGCTAGCATGATTGTCTATGGCCTCACTCACGGTTTTTTTACCATTTTTATTGTTACAGGGCACAGCCAGTTGGCTGATGTTATAACGAAGAACACGGAATACTTTTAATGGCAATGTTTTATATAATAGGCGTAGTTAGTTGTTCTAGAGCGGTATTGTAGTTCCTGACTTAAATGAACTTTGATACGGAAAAAGCGTAAAACAAGATTTGTCATACCAACATTTGCTCATATAATGGCACATACTTTGGTACCTAATTGTATAAACGAAGATAACAATTTTCTTTCACACAACAATGTTATTGTATCACCGAGTATTTTTTTATTGAAAGGACTTTGTCATTTAGTGACCTCACACTAATCTTGTTTACCTAACCAACAGTTTTGTATAATACTTTTTATAAGAATGAACACAACAACAAAATCAATAAGTTTATTGTAAATAAATAAAACAATTTTCCCAATCAAAAATTTGTTAACAAATTCCTATAGTGGTTGTTTGAAAGAAAATCCTAAATGTATCTAACTGAATATGAAGTAAACTTTAAATAATGCTAATTAACATACAATAGAACAAAAAAGCTACTGGAATTTGCCATCTTCAAGATCCAGCACCATCGTTAGTTAGTTCATTGTAGAAATCGCTTGGACAATCTCCAACCACGTAAGTGCTACGAAGCACTTTAATAGATACCTATTTATTGTATTATACTGTCAAGCCATACCCTTAACAATGTAAGCAGGGAGTAAGGAATGCTAAATATTCAAATTAGCGCATCAAATTAACACAGTGAGAAAAACATTTCTAAAGGTAAAAATATACAATGCTTTTCTCGTACATTAATCAGTCTTTCAACAACATAAGCCTAATTTTGTATTCGGACAAAATTGCCAGTAGAAATTGAACTCTAGTAACAGGTAATAAAATACAATTCAATATTCAACATCATTCGCAATAATTTGCTTATAGCTTTTGATCCTTTCTTCAGTTTCACGGATGCTGTCTTTGAGGTCCTTATGAACTTCACTATACGCCTTGATCGACTGGTTTGTCTCTGTGAAAATGTTCTGCAATATTTGCAAATGGAGAATTCTGGAATAGGTGATATAATTAAATTAGTTGTGTGTTTATTAATATTGTATATGTATCTGTATGAATCACAACGGTAAGAAAGTTAAAGGTAATGAAAAGAACAAAATTCATTAACATAATTGATTTTTTAAATGGATGTCAGTTACCAATTAATTGAACACTGTACTTTTTACAACAAGGTCATGGTTAATATGTTCATTAACATTCTGGCCAGTGAAAAATGTTTTTTTTTTTTATGAAACATCTTTGGGCGCAGGTGTAAACCGGATCGCTGGCGTGGCGACGGGTCGCCACGCTATACTAACTCGTATAAACTATTACTGAAGTGACAGATGAAAAAGTTGTGGCAACTGGAAATTAATATTGAATTTTTGTATTGAATGTAAATAAATGTTTATTAAATAACGTCACCATTTTCTGTAATAAATTCGTAATAGTTCATTTTTTTTCATTGGGCTACAATTAGTTCCTGTAATAATACTGTGTTTTATGTTTATTACTTGTACGACCATGATGTTTTACCTCTGCCAGGCGTCCTGTGATGGCTCATTTTTTTTTTTAATTAAAATTCAATGCCATCGCTATACTGGCAAAGGAAAACATCATAGGGATAACACTGAATATTTAAGAGTTCCCCTTATTATGTTATGTGAGATATATAGTCTGCTAATTTGGACTACACCAGTGTGGTAAACCAACCTAAATCTCATCATCGTATAATAACATGGGGTCCTGAACAAAACCTATCAACCTACTTGGCCTTCAGCTCCAATATCCTAGTCTTTAAAGTCAACAGCTCGGTTGAATCGCAATTGAACTTGGATACATCTTGAAGTCTGTGATTTAGCCACTGCATCATAAGCTCAACTCTTTCAGTCTCCTGTTCTTGAAGAGTATTGAGCTTATCGTCTAAACTATCTTGAAGTTCCTTTATCTGGTCTTTACGTGATTTCTTCCCTTCACTTATTTCATTTTTAAGGCTCCCAAGTTCTGAGGTTAACACTGGTATTTTGGTTTGGATCTTGTGAATGATAGCTGCATTGAGCTCCTCTTGCTCATCAAATGACAACTCAGATGTGGATTGACGCAGGAATCCTGAAGACATTGGAAAAGCTATTACTTTGGATCAGCTCTGTGATTTGGACTCGTATATAAATTGACGTGCCTCTTGAGTGGAGTGGTTAGAAACCCTGATTCCAAGACGACAAAATATGTACACAAATAAACTCGAAGGGGAATTGCTCTATAATTTTTTTGTCATTACTGAAATACAGCTTGATGACCCAATATTATAAGATCCCGCAAAATAAAACAGATGAAGTATATTTAAATCTTACCTAATACTGTAGATGTCCTCTCATCGGCCGTATTAAGTTTATGCAAACTGGAATAATGTGTGAGATCACAGTCCGCTATAATTCTGTTGACTTTGCCAACTAATTTAGGAGACAGTCTGCTTTTCGAGTCACTGCATAATTCTTTTATTACCTCAAGAAGTATGTTCTCTTGGTTCCATTTAACATCTATATGGAGATCGTCTGTGCTGGTTACCGAATCCATAGTGCATAGTTTGTTTATTTTTGATTGTAACATAGGATCGCTTCGTTTCAATAACTTTAAGCAGAATTCATTTTAAAATAAGAATGGTCGTTGGTCTTTGCAGTGGTTTAGTTTATGGTAACTATGACGTTGATGTATTGTCTATGGTCTATGTGTAGTGTAAAAAGTTTTTAATATCAATAAAA
>DWQT01000559.1:0-21503 GCA_018244895.1 Myscelus amystis hages | reverse complement strand
ACAAATGTCCATGGGCGGCAGTAGCCACTTACCATCAGGTGGACTGCATGCTCGTCTACTACTTCCATATTATAAAATAAAAAAATAAAAAATAAAAATTTAAACCTCAAGGGTATAGTATCACATATATCTGATGTTGTAAGGAAAATTTCTTTGCATTCACACGCTGGTCGGCTTTGGTTATTAATTTAACAATTCATGTCTAAAGTATAGCCATGCCACTTTAAATGAACACATCAAAAAGGTGTTAATAATATAATAATAATATCTTAAAATATATGTAGAAAGCATATTCAAAAAGAAACTGCACCTCAAAAACTTAGCACTAGCAAGTACCATGCTATTTTAAATATAATAATACTCTCTAGTTTAGGACACTAAAAGACCACTACAGTATTGACACTATATTTTAATGCTCTCCTTCTGTTACCTCTCCAGTTATTTTGACATAGACCATCATAACACAAGTAAGATGATATTACTACTAACAAATTCATATTTAATTATGTATATATTCAGGCACGGTCACCACAATCGAGTCACTCAAATATATTTCACCATAAAACGAAATATAACAGGACATTATATTCATACAAATATACATTTTGGTACTGAATAAAATTCTAACGTTTTATCAAAATTTCACAAGCTTCATAATGACGTCTTTCATTCGTGAGAATTGAAACTTATTAATATTAATGAGGTTTAATAAATTAATCACAAAATTTTTGGAAAATTTTGCTGACCTCATTTTGTCAAATTATAGGTTACTTTCATCTACAATCATTGTTAACCGGAAAAACACCTATGTTACTATAATAGTAAGTGCAAATGTACACATCATATATCAACATAATATATTTATGTCGAATAGTAAAATGAGAAATAATCTAATAACAATCAAGCATATATTAAAGAATATCTTGTTACATTTTGATACCTCAAACTCCAACAACATAGCCAGTACAGAAAGCTTTGAAATACATCAGAGAATGTAATTCTCTAGATGAGTAGTGAATATAACAGAACTATGAATGTAATATTTAAAATATTCACATCTAGAACGTTCTATATTGACCATAAACAAACAATCAGCATAAATCTGGCACACGTCATTGATCCCATGACCGAAATAAAAAAATTCATGAGGCCAATGAGAATAAATAGTATATTATAAATAGAGTGAAAATTAATAATTATTTCTCAAGCAAGCATATGTGAATATATTATCATACATTCAATTGAAACAATAATTGCGACCATGGCATAATAATAAAAAAAAAAACTCATAATTCAATTATCATTACAAAAATTGATAAGGTGAAAATAATTCCCAGAGCCCAGTTAACGTAAAAAGAATGTCTGTATGGGAAATAATTTTGCAATAAAAAGCAATCTGTTGGCACAACAATCCCTATAGGTTTGCCACTACTGGCAACCACACAAATCTGCATGTGAACTTATATAATTGATAACGAGGTTTTACAGAGGCATTTTACGACTACTGGATTTCTCTTTACGACTTGCAATACAAAATGTGCATTTCGATTATAAAAACACGTAAACTTGCAACTATGCTAACAATGGTTGAAAGTTCTGAAATTTTTCTTTCATATATTCAATTATATAACTCAATTAGTCGACAAGAAGCCGCAGAATCTTGAAAATAAGCTGAAAGTACTACAAAACAGTCGTTCATAGGGCCTAAACGCTCTGTATCTCTACGTTAGAGCGACCGTCTAAGTGCATACATTAGGCGTGTTCTAACGCTAGACCTAGAAGCTTCTAAGAAAATCAATACAGCCACACCCATCTTGCATAATTAAAGTCTCCATTGCGCTAACACTACCTAGTATTTAAGGTAAAACACAGAAGTATCATCACATGTGAGCGAGCCATCACCTCATGACACTTTTTTTTGGTTATAAAACTTGAAAACAAAGAAAAAAATGCCTAAAAATTATACTAATGTAATGGTAAATCAAAGAATATAATATAAGGTATGCATTACACATAAAAATATCATTATAGGTAAAAGTATTATGCAGAAAACTCGATTTGTAGCAAAGTAAAGTTCGTAAAAAAGTACCAAAACAAAAAACTATCATTACCATTTTTATGTGCGATATATTGTTTCCGGGGCACTTTCACTGACTTTTCATGAGCAAAGCTTATAAACAGCGTTAAATCTCTTCTTTAGTGTCACTAAAACATGAAAAAAAATACGAGAACTTGATATTTCACTCGCTATAAAAATCAGACGTCGCAACGGCGGTCAATGCTTCCGCCATATTAAAAAATACTTCAAGACCAAAGAGAAAAGAATACTGTACAGTTTTATGTTCGGATACCTGTACCAACTGTATGACTTTGACTGAAAATATATCTATTAACTAAGAACAATAAGTATTTTATTCACTTAAATATGGTGCGGTTACTTTCAGATATGTCTATAGAAAAGTAAGATAATATAATAAAAGGAGCATATTTTTATATACATCTTCAAGTACAGGGTTTATAAATAAAACTTGGTACGCGTATCTGTTCTAGCAATAAAACGTTCTGTTGCTTCAAAATGCAAAAAATTACGACTGCATCGATGCGTACGCATGCGCTACTTATAATAACCAAGAACATTGATTGTTATAATTTTAGCTAATGCGGCCTAACATTAGATTGCATTATTGTAGATGTAGAGACTTCATTTATTATTTTGTCTTCTTTCATTTGCTTTATATAACAATATTATGCTTGCGAATCCGCACTCGGCTAGCGTAGCAAGTGGTAAACTATCCATACTCATTTTTTCTTGTAGGGAGATTAATGACTTATTGAATAAAATGAATATAAATATGGAATACTTTCCTTAGCAATAACAATATACTAATTCATTGAAACTATCTAAATATCTACATAGAACACTAAGTTATACTTAAAAAAACAATTGTAATTCATAACTTTTATCAGGAAAGTCCATAAACTATTTTTCATAATATGAAACTACAGTATATTAGACTTTCTAACACATAAATATATTTTTCAGTAGAAACGCTATAAGTCCTTTAGATTCCGAGTTGCGTAGGTTCTGAATGTGAGCCTTCAGCCAAAGTACGGACTAATAATAATAGTACTACTGATTTAAAATTTCAGTGTCATAATAATATTGCTAACAAGTTTTACATAACTTGCAAAACATCCTGTTAGTAAATAAAATAGGACTAGCACTAACGAAACGCAAATGCCGTTTTGGTTTAAAAATCGAAAATGTCACACTGAATGTCATGTCATGTCACTACATTTACCGATACCGAAGGTAATAGCGAAGATGGTCGAGATTCTTTATTTAATTTATTGTTAATTAATGAAAATTACTATGTGTGCCGCAACAATTACTGAAAAAGAGATTACTATGGAGGAACTGGAAGAAACAGTGAGTATTCAGTGAATTTTATTTCTATATTGATAGTAATTGTTACAGTATCAAATAGTATTGTAATTAGGTCACCGTGCCGCTGTTTTCAGTAATTAATTAAACCCTTTTGTTATTGCTCTTGAAAGCTTTAAGCTAATTATTTTTCATAATTTACAACAATAGATACGTTTAACGGCTGATTTAATTCAACGCGATCATAATTGATACGTTATTTACATAAAGGGATGGTCTGTTTGTTTTACCATTACGCCGTAATGTTTTGACTGATATGACTTTTCATTTCTTAGCTATAATCTGATCATTATGAGTCAGGTTTGCCGACGATTGATCATTTGGCACAGTTTATATAACGGTAATGTACTTTCTGATTATAGTTTTAGTCATCGCATAGAGACTACGACCGTCTATCATAATGCCAATTTAAAATTAACTCGAGAACTTTGATCTATCCTTATTATGCTTGAATCGTGTCTTTAACTCCTGGAGAAATAAAACAACAGAAAAACATCTACCCTTTCCTTTATTCCTTCTATTATTTATTCTTGTTCTATAATATCATATTATCGGATTTTCAGCACAGTAAAATTAATAACTCATGCTATAATATGTGCCACTCTTTTGGTGGCTGAAAGTAAAACATTTTTTTTACACTGAAAATTATTGATCACACAAGACCTCATCAATTGCTACCAAACCAAAAAGAAATTTGATTTGACAGAAACAAAAAAAAATACAGACGAATTGAGTACCTCCTCCTTTTTGAATTTAAGTGTTGTACTAAAAATGTAGGTTATAAAACTAATTGCAGGTAAATAGTTTATAATTACAGGATTATCTCTCTTATTTATACGCCGTAAAGGCAAAATATTTATTGAACTAATAATTTTACAACATCTTTAAATGTACCCATATCTGTACAAATAAACGGCTTTGAAATCGCTCAAAAACAGGCACTGATATATTTGTATATAGATGTGTTATAAACAATTAACAGGTCAAACGGACAGACGAACAGCTGGATCTGATGGAGTGGAAAATGGATAACGTGGAGAAGGGCCTGGTGGCGCCGGTGGACAGCCAGGACGCGTGCGTCATGAATTTGCTCAAATCTGTGTCGGAGGTAAGCTTCCACGTTGTAATGTTAAGTAGGTTATGTTTTAATTGTAATTTCTATTATAATTTTCCGTCAAACAGTGATGGACATAAAGTTTTTGATCTTATATCGGTAATTGCTAATATACAGAGTACAACTGTGGCCCAAATATTACAGGTTTAGAACACCTCATAGATTAAATGCTAGCATTATTTGGAATATTGTTCTGAGTAACTTATATTTCTATGTAACAAATTAAATCATTATGCTCTAAGTTAAGAAGTGATTGTTGTTTTATAACATCAACATAAATGATGTTATTTAAAAAAAAAATTAAAAGATGTTCTTGTTTTTAGTCTGTATTACAAAAAGGCCAGTCAGTAGCCCTATTTTATCTACTTTTAAATACAATATCATTTTTAAAATCATTGAATATAATATACACTTTAAATGTAATGTCTCTATATTGGAAAGTAATATAAGTTTTAGTTTAATGAAAAAAAAAAAGATATCAATATTATGTATTTTGATTTTGTATCTTTTGAAAACTAAAATTTTCTTATTGTAATTGTTATTAATCTGTAATATTGATTATTTGCCAGAACAATAGACGATTTAATCACGAGTTAGCAATGTTAGCATAATTGATAGTGACATCATCTATTTCTCAGAAGATACATCGTTCAACAGAATAATATTATGATAACAATGTAAACCTTGTTATCACCCAGTTTCTCCTAAAGTTATTCAACTCGATATGCATGTTTAAAACGGTCCAATCACAATTGGACTAAGATATCCTTAATATATACTCATAATAAATACATAATATATACTCATAAGTATGCTAAAATATCATTCTTGTAATATACAAAGTTATGGCATCTACATATTCTGCCTTGCCTCCCATATTATCTCATTGAAATTCGCCAATACTTCTGTCCGCTTGACTCTGGTTAGTCTGGATTATCTGGTTGCATTTCAGATTTGGCAAGATAATAAAGAGTTACTGTGATTGTGTGCAAATTGAAATTATACATTGATTTAATGAATATGTTGAAATCAATTAATACTGTATATTTTAAAAGAAATGATATATTTATTTTTCAGAACGTCGCTATTAGTGTTGATGAAAGGTCAGAGAATAATTTGTGTACACATGTCATGTTGCTTACGGCTTATGGTTTTTCACATCGCTGTCGGGCTGTGTGATTAATATTGAAATGGTATCTCGTGAAACGCATGTCAGAGTTTGAAGCTCAGATCCCTTGAGAGGCTGTAGTCTAAATCACTAAGCCGCACAAAGTTACACAATATGTTTTGATAATTCAGTCTTTTCTTATAATAGTCATAGAAAGCCTTATAAGGTGACCCACACACGTTAGAGCTGGCTATTTTATTTTGTAAAATGTGTGATGTGTGCTAATTCACACATAGCCAGAGTGGAGGCCTATTACAGTAAAGTATAGATTCTCAAACTTATGTGATCTACTGCTCACTTTGAAATTCAAGTATTGTCTAATGCACCATAAATTATTGCATTTAAATATACTGTGTCATACTCCCCCCCCCTCTGAATGACTTCACTGCCCCCCCCCCTGTCTCTAGCTGGATCTTTAATAGTCCCCCTAAAAGTCAGTAGCGACCACATGTTTCAAGTATCTATCGTACTCTTGTCAGTTGTGGCAGCTATAACAAAAGATACTATCATTTTATGATATCTTTTTTATATCCTCATTTTAAGATTACCATTTCAATATTATTGTGAATTTTAAACGAATTGATTTATTATGGACTACTGGGAAATCGTAAGTCGCAGCTACCATGCTTGTTAGTTGATATAGGCTTAAATGTGGTACAAAATTTAAGCCGGAGTCTATTCAAAAACCCTATAGGACTGGGGCCCTATGTGTACGACGCTTCATTCTAGTCGGGCTTCAATATATAAGTTGCGGGAGTACCATTAAAAAAACAATTCCAATCATATGTACTGTTATAGATAGTCTTGCAGCGATATTCGGTGTATTTTATGTGTTTGTATTAAGATTTTTTTTATGTGTATTACTATCATGTGCGTTATTTCCTGGACTAGACATTTTCAAGTATTTCATTCAATAGTTCGATACTATCAGCATTTTGTAACAACTGAAACTGTATATCCTTTTTCTTAAATAAAAAAATTGATATTTTTAGCCTGATATTAAAAATATGTGATATCTTTTTTCCAATATCAATGTATGCTATCTTTTTTCCAATATCAAAAGCTTTTTATTTCCAATATCAAAAACTATTTTTTATCTATGACCAAAAATACTATTGTTTACCTTATAAATATGCCAGGACGTAACGCACGCGGCGCTTATTTTCAGTTAATCTGTTCTCGACTTCGCGTTCATTAAAAGATACTTCAAATATGGTATCATTGCCATTTTTCATATCTTTTTTGTATGTCGAGTGTATGATGTCGTGTCAGGCGTGACTCTCTTATGAAGGCTTAGTCCATTGTAGCATATTGTGAACTTAGACGGTTAGATTATAAAATTTTGTTCTATTAAACTATTGGGGCTTAATTTCTTCTTCTTTTTACGTAACTGCGTTTGATGATAAAAAGCTATCTTTGGCGGTGAATTGATAATGTACTAATAGTCTAGAATATGTACCACAGTACTGAATTCGTCTTTCATTCACTGTACTGAGAGTTAAAAAGCTCTGTCATTTCGCTTTAGTTGCCAGTACGTTTTATCTTTTCTGTGTTCATGTTTACGAAGCGAACGGATGAATGAATTAATCAAATGAATGGCCGGAATCGCGAATGAATGATTTCGTACTTGTTTTTTTTTAATATTTTCCTAAGCCCTATTTATATTGCATTGCAATTGTCTCGATTTAATTTTATTCGATATAACCGGGGAAAATATCGTATAATTGTTCTTTAGTCACTGAGATTTTCTTAAAGGCTTTTAAAGACCACGGTACGGTATGCGCGTGCCTATATTAATGCCTCCCGATATACAGGTGCGTTCAGACTACCAACAGTTGCGCCGCGAACTGGTGGAGGTGCAGACTCTCCAGCGGGAGCTGTCGTCCCGGCTGCGCACTCAGCTGCGCCTCGTGCACGGCAAGTTCGCGAGGCTCCGGCAGCGCATAGCCGCCGCGACCCCGCCCAACTAGCTCCCACCGAATGTTGCATTACAGTCGCGAGGTTTACGCATCTTTAGGTTCGCTTCGAGGTCGAAATTTAAACGCGTTCGTTCTTCATCGTAAAGTGCCAAAGCATCAGATGCTGTGTATTTAGTCGAATGTAGTTTATTGTCGTTTTTTTTTGATTTTATCACAATGACAATTATTTCCAAATGATATTTTAAGTTAATTAATCGTTAATGATTCAATTTGTTTCGAAACGGATTGTTTGCAAAATTATTTATTTATCATTATGAAATATAATGATTGTTTGATTGAAATATTATTTAGATCTACCCGTTGAGGTGTCAACGTTTGTTGATGAAATTGCTGAATAGTTCAATTTAAATGAAACCAATAGTAAATTATTGTAATGCTCAATATTACTTATTGTAGAATAATTATTATGTAATGTATAATCACTCAATTATTGTTAATAATAGTTGTCACTGACGCACGTGCTGATATATCATAGTTTAATGAATTATAAGTGAACAATAATAAAACCGCAACGCACTACGGTATAATAATTAATATTATGTGTAATTTTAAAGTGCAAAGTGCACAATGTGATTATGGGGGTATTGTTTTCCGATATGGACGTTATAGAAGGACCTCGACCTTCTATTTCGCCACATCGGAGCCTCCACCGCCATAGCGTATTGTGTGCTGTATTATGAGACGATAATGATCTCATTTAGTTGTGAACATCGAACGAAAATAGTATAGCGTAATTTGTTTCGGTCCACACACGAATATCCGTGCGTCATATTAGAAATGTTATTTTTTGCAGCATTTAGCTTTAAAGGCGCCCCGGCATTTATAAACGTGTATATTTATAAGGTCATAGTCACACTATTTAAACGCCTTAGTCTGCTATGGTGATTTAAAATCAGCACAAACCACCCGTGTTTTACCAGAGACAATAAATCGCTCTTTCGTTGCAATTGAATTATGTTGATATTCATAACAAGAATGAATAGAATCTAACATTTTTTTTTCTTAGCTTTGATACGAAAAATTTGCTTGTGTTCGCAATCATGATGCATGTTTCATTGAAATTAAAATTTGCACAACGCTCTAATGGTCGTTTCATGAAAATAATGATTTACCTATTTACAAGTGTTCGTGTGTAGACCGAATTACACGGAAACTAGTAATTGTAATTAATATCTGACTAGTCTATAAATTTAGAAAGTTCACTATATACATTTACCTTTTTAGTGTACCAATTTAGGTTGTCATTATTACCTACGTAAATATTGTTTTTAGAAAATTAGCGGTAAGGTGGTGCTAAGCAAGTGAGCGACGAATGTCTGAGTTAGTTCCGCGAATGGCCCCGTGTACATTGTCTATGGTTGGTTCGTTCAAAAACTTGAATATTATTGTTTTATAAAACAAATAAAAAAAAACTAACGGTTTAAATAGATTTTAAACGTATTAATTATCTCATCAACGAGTGAAATATGAGAGAAAATCGTAATAAAATGTCTTATTTTCGAAATGCTCAAGTGACCAAAGATTCAAAAGCAAAACGAAATCGTTTGAAGGGTTGAAAGCGATTAAATTGTCCTTCAACCTTATGTCAATGCACAATATTAAACTTTCCGTATCACGACTGGAAAATATTTATCCGAGATTAATTATTTTTTAGTTACACATCAAATTTTGCGGTCTCATGGGCGTAAGTCAATTGAAAAATATAGCGAACCGGAGTCGAATTTACGAACGTGTGCTAAAGTTTTACTAGATTATGCGCGTTTTTGGTTGTTAGATGGACGTGCATAACGCCATTGTGATATGTAGGTTCAACTGTTGGGCTCAAATTCATGCTGCATCATACGGCAGCCAATGAATAATAATATATTTAATTTGAAGGAAATTCCTAATCTCAACCAAGCAATTAATGTAATATATAGAATTTGTATTTCAAACTTTTTGAATGTAGACCTCTCAAATTATTTAAGTGGATATAGACAATCCGCGAAGCATAAAAGTAATATCGAAAAAAATTTCTTGTTTTAAACAAATCAAATCGTAATGCCAAGTATACTATACATTTTACGCGATTAAAGAAAAAAATTAAAATACAGAAATAGCTTTTTTTTATTTTTACGATTTGTTGAATAATATGCCTTATAAATGCCTTTTACGTTATCCACTCGTGAGATACGAAATGTTCACTTAATTCCAACTTACAAGATTTCTTAGGTTGATTGCGAAATTTTTCTTTTGTAGTATTTTATTTTGTTTTTTTTTTCTTTAACTTGTTGGTCCTACATGTCGCAATGCTGAATGCTACAGAGCAGCAATTATGCTAACCGCATTCTCTAATAGTAGAATGTCTAGAGATATTGTAAGATTTTAGATAAAATTTACATACTTAATAATCACACGGACCTTTAGTATGTACCTGTAATATTATCGTTGTTCTGCATTTATTTTCGCATTTTCTATTCTCGTTAATAAAACTTAGTGTTAGTGATTCACTTTGAAATTTAATGCACGTTATACATATCGTATTGCATGCACGTTAATTGTTGCACTGGTGGTGAGGTGCGGCAATGTTTTTTTCAAATCGCGCCAAAATGCGCGCCAACGTATTGCTCTTTTGATTTTTATTTGCTTTTCACCTAGGTGTATTGTTCTATTGTGCCAATTACGTAATGTTGTTTTTTCTTTTTAAATCCCATTATTGTTATGCCTGTATTTTCGTATATTCATGTTGTTACTTATTCATTTGTTTTGTTTTAGTTTAGTAATTTCATAAGGCACTCGCCTCATCACTAAATCGTTCGTTAGTCGTAAGAGAAATACATGTCTGAAACTATGTCTTAAGTGGTAAATATCTATTTACCGATCACCTGATTTTCTAGATTTAATCTCGTCTGATGCCCTTAATGATTTTTGATATGATTTTTACACTAGTACTCCTTTATATTTAACTTGTACATTCGTTTTTGTAATGTCGCATATTTTATAGATGCTAATTAGTATTTACTTTATGAAAAGATGTCTGAATGGGAATTGTATGAGAGATTAGACCTGAATTATCTATAGATTCAGTAACGAAAATATATTCTAAATCTTATTGTATAACAATGCACTTAAGTGAATTCTATGACCCTTTATGTGTACTGTGAACTTATATTTTCGATTTTTATTATTCACACGGTTATGGACACTCATTTTTCAAATAACAAAGCACGTCCATTTATATTTATGCTCTGAAGCACAGACTATAAATCGAATAGTTCACAGATAATAATTGCAATAAGAAAAATAGTTTGTCACAATATTTTTGTCAAGTTACAATAATATTTATAATTTAAAATTTAAAGACCACTATCAAAATTCCTATTTCATTATAGCATGATTTAAAGTGTACCACATTTCGGATCTTAATATCTTAGCAAATCGAATAATTATACTATTACATCTATTTTCAAGATGTTTTGATTTTGCTATTTCGTTTAGTGTCTACATGTATATATACTTGCAAAAACTTCAATATATTTTTTCAAAAATCAAAAATGTCTTCATTAAATTGAAATGTGGTGCCCCCTAGCGTGTTTATGGATTCACCACGACTCCCGTAGTCCAATTACGACAATATCGCACTCTATTCCTATTTATAAGTAGTATGATTTCATCCTAGTTGTAATTAAAACTCACAGCCCGGTGAAATTATCCTTCGATTGTATACTTAATGTTTCTGTACTGTGTTCTCGAATGCTCTGTAATGCGACTACATTATAAGCGATTGCAATTGATAATAGGTAATTTAATTACAAAAGTAATATTACTTTGATATAATTCCTGTAAGTAAGTTCCTTAATGCAGCATGTATGGTTCGCCCATATGCCGTTCGCCTGGAAATGAAGAATATTCAAAAGATATTTTAAAGATTTTCAAAACAATTTTGATAGCCTTACAAAAGTATAAGGCTTAACTTAAGTATTCCGACGTCACTAGAATACAAAGTTTAAGTGTTATCTGTGCGCGACAATGTACACTGACCCGTTGATATTTGTATTTGACATTAGTGACAGATGAAATGTCAATCCTATTGTCGATTGCAATTTATTATCCGTAAGTCGTGTTACTAAGATAACTTTAGCAATGAATTGTTTCAAATTAAACCCGTTTGGATTTATTTTCGAATAAACGTTTTTTTAAATAAATGTTTGTGGTTTTATTTTTATTGATGGCGCTAGCGGTTTAGTTTTGTAATAAATAAATCTTTTTCATGTAAGGCAACTTCTACTCAGTCCACTGCCTCAGTGTTGCTCAATGTCCAGTGAAGATTTCTGTTGAGATGGCGTGTCACTAGATGGCCGTACTATAGCTTTTGATATAGTGTTGCCAACATATTACATGATTTTTTTTTTTAAATAAAATCCTCGACTTACATTATATATTTAATCAGACTTACAAACAACTTATATAAAAAGGAAATGTAAAATAAAATAAACTATTTCTGCGAATTCCACTGTTCCACCGTGAGTGTTTTCTGAGTGAACGCGTGTA
This sequence comes from Myscelus amystis hages, assembly GCA_018244895.1. Lineage (NCBI taxonomy): Eukaryota > Metazoa > Arthropoda > Insecta > Lepidoptera > Hesperiidae > Myscelus > Myscelus amystis. The sequence continues at coordinate 9,267 of DWQT01000559.1, read as the reverse complement.
TTGATTTCAGTTCCTCTTGCAGCACGGAGTTAACTAGCCTGTAGGAAACAGCAAACATTTTTGAAACATATCGGTGCTATCTATCTTAACATAACAATAAAATTGTAAATTGTAATAATGATCTGTAATTTGCACATAACTGTTTTCCTAAGTGGTTATAGTTATTTACATGATACTGAAACACAAACATTTTTAAAATTCATATCTTTTTGTCTGAGTTAATTTCGAGGACAACTGAAAATAATTTATTGGAACTTTAACGTGAACATAGAGGAGGTTACAGGCAACATTTGAACTACAGTTTATCACAAATTCACCATAGGATTCTGGATTCATATCAGTAACATGACGGGAAGCAGCTTTACTATGAAAACAGTCAGAAGAACACAGTTGTGATAATATTTGTATATTCATCTTATATCATAAGAGAACATATGCAGAATGTTAACATAACAGAACGCTTGCATAATAATAATTGTAAAGTTTTCAATTTTTTACCTGTGACGAGCCAGCAATGGTTTCCCCTGAAACTTATCGGAGACTATGAGGGCTGAAAACTTCCCCCCACATCCGTCACTCTCATCTATCACCTCCTGAAAAATAAAAATTACGTATTATGTAATTAGTTTTATTTCAACAACAAAATCGAACGCATTTACAATGTTTAATATCTCAGGAATATTTCTCGACACTATTACAGTATATATGGCGGTATGTTAGATCTGGAACAAAAAGTACGCAAATGACGCTAATGGTGGTGAATGGAGACAAAGGATGGATTGAACTAAGAATTCTGTAAAATCTTTAAATATACTCATATTTTTGCAAATACACTTATTTGTCTTAGTGAGACTTACGACATGAGCGGCTTCCAATTCTTTTGTCAATTTTTCCTTCAAATATTCTTGTGTGTACACCATTTTAACTGATTAATGTAGCACTTGCAAAAATAACCTACAAATTTAAATGTACTATACTTAATGAAATATTATAAAAAAGCGCTCAACTTTAATCGAAAATATGTTTTCCTAGTAATTTAGAGTTGAAGTACAGTCAGCGAGCAATAATAGATATACTACTTTTCAATGTTTACGATTCTCCTGCGGCATTGACATAAAACATATGCGATTGACATTTGACACATGTTTTGACACATACAATTTATACAATTTGAATGCTTTGTGGTAACATTTTCTGCGTTCCAAGTTGGAACTTCCAACCATAGATCGCTTATTACTTATTAGTTTATTTACTTATTGATGTAATGCTTCGCTTTTCCAAATATTGCTTTAATTATTTCGTCCATACCAGTTTTTAAAGAGCAGTTTTTTATAATTAGTATTTAAATGTTTCGCTCAATTACAAAACCGCTCGTTTCACAACGAAACGGTTTTTGTTATTAATTTTCAGAAAAACTGTTATATTGTGGCGACACATCACACCAGTTGTGTTGAGACAGTCAGTATATAGGCAATGTAGTCCTATGTGCGGAATGTAAGGTTATTTAAGTCTAGCACAATAAACATTTCAATCAATAACAATTTTTGAATTGTCAACCGAAACGTCATACGATAACCTAAAATATAAATACGTTCACTAAATGAATGTACGCATTTTATGACAAAAAATAATTAGAATTAGAATAAATCATCGCAACACACTTGCTACTCTTAACGGGTTGATAGGAGAAATATTAAATAGAAAGAATATACCTTTATACATGATATATCACTATTTCCACAAGCTGGTAGTTGCTTCTGTAAAGTTATTATTAAAAACTATTGTGACGTTACATTAGGTTTTATTTTTAAATTATCCAGTTTTATAATCAACTTCATTTAATCAGACATTAGTCAACTGATACATTTATTACATTTCACATCCCATACATTTAAAGTTACATTTTGTACAGATTTATATTCATGATGAAAATTGAAGGCGATTCAGCTGCAGTTAAAAAAACCTTCACGGAATGGCGGTTCAGTCAGTATCCAAAGTATATTTTGTTGCCGATCGACGAGAATCACGATCAAATCAAAATAAACATAAATAACATCGTGTATTCAGAGGTAATATTCCCCATAAGATTTTTTGAAAACTGCCTTAAAATAGTCTACACAACGTAGCTATTTTTGGTAGGTACGTAGGCATATGGTTATTTGCTTCTACTCAAAAGAATGTTAGAAATATGCATTTATAACATCCACCTGCATGTTTGTTTATTTATCTGGGGAGATCTTTAAAAGGCTGGTCCGCTTTAGATGTTTAATAGCCGCTAAAACTCTATTAGGAAAGTCATTTAACTCGAAATTGAAGAGGTACGAGGAGTTACCAGTGTTTTATAGGTCTAAGGGAACCTTCTAATGGTATAAAGAAACACGTAACGGCGTCCGGAAAACATTTCAAGTAGTTTAGCGATTTTCCATTTGTTTATGAAAGTATGGCGACAAGTGGTACGTAATTATCCTGTCAAAATCTTTCTTAAATTTCAACCAGGCTACGCCTCGACCTCTAGAGCGGAACGTGCGACTGGTTTGCGCGTCCGAGGAAGTTCTCACCAACATTCTGGACATGGATTCCGATTTAATGAACAGCTCTGATTTCGTGGAATTTATCGCGGGAAGAAAACTACCGTACGGTGCTTTGCCGGTCGCTCATCGGTGAATATGTTGATCGAATTATTCATAATAATCTATGTAATTTGTTCCTTAAAGTACACAGTAAACTCGAGTAGATTATTCCAGAGAAATCAAGGATTAACGAAGTAACCTTGTGTAAGAAATTGGTTGAACGAAAGATAAATTGTTGTGAATTTCAAAATTGGGCGAATAGCTCCAAGGGTAATTTATATATGTACTTATATGACTTTCTTTTTAAATTAAAGCAATCACAGATTCAGCCTTTTTCACTCCCCACGAATCTTGTGTTCAAATTTTGGTGCGGTCTTCTCGCTCTACAATAGATATATTTCATGTTATAGCTTCCTAATCAACTATATGTATTTTTGAAGATACGGAGGCCACCAATATGGATTATGGGCTGGTCAATTGGGCGATGGTCGAGCTCATATACTCGGTGAATATGTCAACAAGTAAGATATTCATCTACTTCTTTGTGTGCAAATTTCTGAAGTTGTCCGGTACAAAATGTCAATTAGGTCACATTCTGCCACACCCTTATTTGGATTAAACTCATAATTTTATGTTTAAGACCCCAAATAAAGCAGCAAAAAAGAGTTACTACATAATGCAATAGGATAGGAGAAAAACCGGAATGAACAGACTCGTCTTACTGTTGTTACCGGCGTCCTGTTACCCACAGGCTCGGGCAGCGCTGGCAGGTTCAGCTGAAAGGGTCCGGCCAAACCCCATACTCTCGTATCCATGACGGACGCTCTGTACTCCGGGCGTGCATCAGGGAAATGATTGGGAGCGAAGCGTGCTACCACCTCGGTATACCCACCACCAGGTCCGGTGGCGTCGTTGGTATGCAACTGTAATTCTCGGACATAAGGTAGCTCAGAAATCGATTTTCAAATCCAGTTCCATGAGGAAAAGATAGATGTAGCCGACTTTTATTTAACTATTTTAATATGCACATACTGAAATACGATGACTGGAACATGACTTTCATTGAGTGTATTCATGTATCGCATAATGAATAAAAAAATTTAATAACTATGAACTTGAAAAAAAAATCATGTATTGTATGACTTTTACCACGTTCATAGCTTAAATAGAACTGCACTTGAAGCCAAAAGTCAAGATGTCCTATAAATTATTAGAAAGAGTAGTCGGAAATACGTAATTTAAGAACTGAACTAAGCACTGATTGAATTGTAATAAGATGAAAAATAAACATCCAAATCGAAAGATCGAAAGGTAGTTGTTTCACACTTTTAGTGGTCCACTGCTGGACTGGTTCTCCTTTCATAGTGAGAGGGATTTAGCCCACAGTCTACCACGCTGGCCATATGCGGGTCGGTAGACATCACAGGTAAGTAGTTGAAATATAGTTGGGTATAGTGAGTTGAGACAGAAAGGTAGTTGCAATGTAAATAAATGTGATTTCCCGCTAGTGGGCGATGAAACGGTAGTTCGGGATGTGTACTACTCTGGCGCCCCGCGGCGGGAGAAGGCCGCCGTGCTGATGAGACTCGCTCAGAGCTTCTTCCGTTTCGGATCGTTGGAGATATTCGCCAGGAGCGGCGAGATACCAGTGCTGAGGCAGCTCTCAGATTTCGTCATTAAGGTAGTTGAGACTACGTCCTTCAGTTTTACATCATGCTTTTCACGAGACCTGACTATTATTATGCTATTTATTGGAATATAAAAGAGAATAATAGACTTTTTTAGGGTTGATATAAAGACAGGCGGTACAGAAATCGACAAATTTATTATCACTTATAACAAACAAAGTTAGCATATATCAATTGCTGCACATAGATCTCTCTTATACTTGTGAAAATTATAGAAAATTCTTCATTCAGCAGCTTCGGTGCGAATTGGCGGAGATGATAACAAAATGACGCCTCAATTGGCGAAATATGATGATGATTGCAATTTTTAAAAGATTCACTGATTGTATGATTGGCGTTGTTTTCTATGCAATACCCATGCATTTATCCCGTTATTTCGTAATATTTATTTAACATTTCCAGGAATATTATCCCGATATCCATCTTACCGACGAGAATCGATTCATCAGACTGTTCTCGGAAATCGCGCATCGGACTCTAGACCTGGTCGCTAAGTGGCATGGTAAGTCGCTTAACCTCTGTCCTTACAAATCTGTCGTGCTTCATCCACATCCTCTCTTCATGCACACACGCCGGTTTCGGAGACTCCTCACATATGTATACATGTTTACAGTGAAGTTGATAGATTAATACTTGAACTGAAGTCTTTGTCTTTGATTTTTTAACGCATATATGTTAGGAGCTTTAATTCCCAGATAAGCGTAAGGTCTGGCCTAAGTCGATTGCTTCCCAAAGACAGGCTTCTACAGGTGTAGGCTTCACCCACGGTCTTCTGAACACCGACAACATGAGTCTCCTCGGGCTCACGCTGGACTACGGTCCGTTTGGGTTCCTTGACTCCTACGACGGAGGCTTCGTGGCCAATTGCTCAGATGGCGAGGGACGATACGCTTTCTCCAAACAGCCCGACGTACGTATAATGCTTTTGTTTGACATGATATTTCTATTTATCTTCATTTCATTGTGGACTCATGGCCGTTCTGTTGATAGCCTTAATAAACGCTTTCCTTCTATCTTTTCTTAATAAACGCTTTCTTTCTATTTTCACTTAATAAATGCCTTTTTTCTATCTTTCTTGTAATAGCCATAGTTACCAACATCGATCTTTTATTGTTCGACTTCTGGAACGAATTCTACTAATCTGACAATAATTGCCTTTCAAGCTTTCAGAATCATATCTACTGTTCTATTATCAATCTTCACCATTAAACTTTTTATTGTTTTTCCTTTGTCATCTCTTTGTTTCATTTTTGTATGGTCCTACCACCTAATATAATTGCAGGTCGTAGTCTGGAATATTGGGCAGCTGGCCAAAGCTCTCAAGCCCATCCTCAGCGCATCACAACAGGTGCATATGTCGCATATCCTGAAAACCCTCGACACTTACTGCAAGAACAAGATCTTGTGAGTTCAATAGTCATTACATAGTTTCCCAAACTCATGTCATTGGGCATTGAAAGGCAAAATGTTCCAAGTGATCCTTAAGTATTGTGATTTGGAACTGTTTATATACATTACAATTTTCGACTTGAAAAATACAATATTCGATTTTGGTATGAATAAAATATGTAGTCATTCAATTTTCTCACTCACTACCAGGCGGAAATTTGCGTAAGATGTTTAAAACGTTTTTTCTATTTTGTTATATTCGTTGCGTATGTCTTGTGCAAACCCATTAAAAACACGTTTGCCGTAAGAAATGTGGAACAATAAATGTTTATAATGAAATATAATTATGAGTCTATCTTTTGCGGTTGTTTAGGGAAACCTTTCTCATGAAGATTGGCTTGAAGGAAGAACGCTGGGGCGACGAGCAGCTGGTGGAGAAGCTGTTGGACATGATGCAGCAGACTGGCGCCGACTTCACAGCGACGTTCAGACAATTGGCTGAAGTAAAGACTATTGAGACTATTCTATTTGAAGCACGACAGGTTTGTAAGGACAGAGAGATTTGACACTCGGTGCGCCCTGCCTACCCCGTTAGGAACCTGGCATGATTATGTATGTATGTATGTAAGGACTATTCAAAAACTTTCCTTGCCTTGATATTTACCGCTGGTAATTCATTTAAAAACTATGATCTAGTTTAGCACATATAAGCATTTTGCCATTTTTTAAAGTTCAAATGATCATTGCGTAATGTAGACGTTTTCCTAAGGACGTGCAAGAGATTCGAATTCTGGTTCGTTCGATTTGAAATATATGTCAGTAAATCGTTGCTTGCGAATCTTTATTTAGTGAACTCAATTCTATCAGGATCGTTGGAAACCTTTTATTCCGCTTTTGAATTCTCCATACATTATTCCCTCTGTTTTCTATTTGTCCCTCAGAATGATTTTTTCTTTTGCTTTACACAGCTGGAACCAAGCGAAATGGTGAGTGAGCTGAAGGTGGCCGAGAAATGGTCGCTGAAACGATTGTCCTCCCACGCGTCGTGGGGCTGCTGGCTGGACCAGTACCGCGAGCGGCTTGACAAGGAAGCGGGTTTGTGACTTTTAAATCAGTTTGTTTGTCATTTACTTGTTATTATTATTCTTTCAAGCCTTATATTGTTCCCCTGCTGGACAGACTCGTGCAATTGTGAGAGCACTTTAGGCCATAGTCTCCCACGCTGGCCAAGTGCACAATCGCAGACTTGAACATTCAGATTGACTTGATCGCTCAGAATATTGTAAAAACTCTAAGGTGTACACCCAGTGTCATTTAATATATTAAACATATGTAATACGCAAATAAGTGAGGTGTTTACAGATCCCAAGAATGCGAGGTTGAAAGCAAAACCGCTGGACTATCATTGGCAAATTTGATTTGACGGACGTTTTCGTCTAGTAGTATATATAGAGTGCATTTATGTATGTATATCAGGTGCCCGGTAACCATTAACTATTTAATTGAGAATCAATTAGCTGTGTAAGGATTTGTCCCATTTATTATTAGTTTTCTCTTTTTAAAATATGAGTCTGAGTTGTACCAAATTTATCTAGATAGTGCCTGTTCATCTCAATTTCAGTGGACGCCAGTTCGGTCGGCATGTTCGAGGACGAGCGCCGCCGGCGGATGCTCAGCGTCAACCCGGCTTACGTGCCTCGGAACTGGCTGCTGCATGAAGCCATAGCAGACGCTGAACGAGATGATTTTGGAAAAGTTACACCACTTTACTATTCTCTATGTTGTCAGATAAATATACTCTGATATTTTTATAAAGTAGGGGTGAGAAGTGTTTATATGAATGTTTGAGATGCATTGTGGGATGTTTATGTCCTTACTGGTATGCGGGAACGCGGTAAAAGGTTGGCCGCCACAAAATTACCGAAAAAAAAACTTATATATAAATTATTGTTGTCATTCAAGCTCAATTATTAACAGGATTTTTGACATAGTCTTCTGTTGAGTCATTAAAAAAATATTTTCAAATTATCAGGTACGATTCTTGTTGGAAGTAATGCGCCGCCCGTACGACTTCCAACCTGAAGCTGAAAAGCGAGGTTTTTCATCGCAACCGCCACAATGGGCGTATGAATTGAAGATTAGTTGTTCCACTTAAAGATATAAAGAAACATAACAAAATGCCACTTAAATCACTGTTTTATTTCATTAACTTAATTAACTGTTACCTCAGCTGCTGGGTAACTAGATCTTAATTTAATGTATTATGTTATGGTCGATAAAATTACATCTCTAACAACTAATTTCAGTGCGGCTTTTATATTTCTTATGGAGTATCTCAAGAGTATTCATTTACCAAGAGAAAAATAAGAACAAATTCGTACCGCATTTTATTGTACAATTTACATTAGAATATGTTTTACTACGTCTATTTCTTTGCTGGTAGCCAATTCAGCGCATGATACTTTTAGTGTAATAGATGCGAATAATTATTTTTACGTCATAATCATTCAACGGAACGCGTGCGAAACTACATTTGGCAAATCTGTCAAATTGACGTTTGATATCTACTGTTTTTGTAAGTAGTAGGTAGTAGCTAGTAGGTACCTACAAAAAATATTGTTTGCATTTCAATTGGTATCGCTTATGATTTATTCAGATTCAGACAGTCATGGTTACAAGCTAATTTGCATCGTTTGCTTGGTCCTACGTCCATGAGGCGTTCTATTTGCGTGTTGGCCGCCTTGTCGCAGGATCGAATAGGCGCAATGTCTAAGAGGAATTTGATCAGCGATTTCAAGGAATGGAAGTTCCATCATCCGCCAAACTATGCGCAGTTGCCGATAGATCGCAATCCAAAGTACAACGAGCCGGTCGCTGTGAAGAACGCGGTATTTTCTGAGGTTTGTAAATCGATGATGGACTGAAATTTAAAACATAGGCATATGTGTTCGATGGTACCATTTATTTATTTAACATTCCAACAGGATTACAAACGAATCTTACGTAAAAACTATTTCTATACTGGTCTTTAGTATTCTCCAGTAAGGCCTATTAACACATGAAAACAGGCATGCTACAGTAACGTTTAAAAAGAAGATATCACAGTATTAAATGTAACAACAGATTATAAATGTTTCAGTTCTTTTCAGTTAAGATTACAATTAGATGAGACAGTTATTAAGAATAACAATTTTAAAGCATAAAATTGAATTAAGAATTATTAGTTATTCTTTTAACATTTTAATTTACAGGTACCAACTGAACCGATAGCGGGTAACCTGCGTCTGGTCTGTGCATCAAGCGAAGTTCTTACCGACATATTGGATCTGGACCCCAAAGTGGCCGAGACTGAGGAGTTTATACACTTTGTCAGTGGGGCATACTTGCCCGAGGGTGGCTTGAGTGTCTCCCACAGGTGATATCATTAGTTATATGAAATTATATTAATGAAATAAACTGTGTGATATTCTTTAAGAGTGAGGTGTCTGTGCTTGATTCTGCCGGCCGATGAGTTTAAATAAAAAAATCTTATTATAGTATAAAAGAAAGAAACATTATTCCATCAATTCCCTATACGAGTACATGGTTAGTCAAAAATAAGTAAATTGACAAATCATATC
>DWQT01000558.1:0-21504 GCA_018244895.1 Myscelus amystis hages | reverse complement strand
GCCCCTTGTTTCTGCACGCCACGATGACTCGGGCTCCTCTCTCCGCCAGATCCTTGGCCGTCTCGTAACCGATTCCACTATTCGCACCTGTTACTATCACCACTTTTCCCACTAAATGTCTACTGCATTTACATACACCACTGGTTAATTTCGAATATACCCAAATGCAGGATAATAGAAACACGTTAAATAAAATAATTGTTATGAACATGTTCGCGCTGTTTAGTTATCGGCTTCGTCAGACGAATGCCGTGTACAACTCGCAAACAGTAGGTATATGCAGCATATCTATCAACACAAAACCCACGCTGTAGGTGTGGGTTTTGAGGATAAAGTACCCTAAAATGGACTCTACAGAACTGAGCAATAAAGTCTCTTAGCTTATATCACGATCGATCTTTATCTATGGATTGATGCTAAGCGTATACTTAGATAGACCTATGTATGTACTGAGTTGAATCATTGTATTTTATGGCGCTAATCGTTAAGCTTCTCGGTAATAATGTTTAGTCGGTAAGCGGAACTAAAGTACGTGCAGTGACCTGAATATAGCTGTTTCCTCGTGTAGAGGTAAAATCCCAACTACGCATAATAATAATGGGAATAACAATAGTGAATTGCTTAGAGTAATTCTTATCATCATAGACTAGAATAGCCTATGTACTCGTATTCACTAGGTGGGTTAATGTCTACAGTCGTGCTACAATGCATGAATCAACGTGTCAAGATTCTCGTTCGTATGAGTTTAGAATGAATTAAGTGAAAATTCATACAATTGAGATACACGTAAACACGGTTTCAATTTTTTTTTTATTAAGTCGTTTTATAACTTGTAAAATAGTGTTATTTGAATTTTTGCGGCAGTAAAGCTCTTGATCATTATGTGTTGATGGTCTATAACGTATCTTTAGTTGCATAGAATAAATAAATTGTTTCTTGTGTCATTTATGTATAACCAAAACATAGAATTTATCAATGAGCGAAGTTAAAAATCTCTCAAGCCTTGAAAAGGTGACGACAGAAAATTAAACTAGAAACTTTGCTGTGACTTTATTATCAGGCGCAAACACAAGTCTCTTTTATTTTTGCTGAAAGAGAAGTTAAATATACAAATATACATATGTATATAATTGTCCATGAATATAAATAACGAATTGCAAATGATAATCCTAAGCATGACGATGTAATAATGAAATTAACCATTTAAAATTTTTATTTTCGGTAATTGTGTGTATCCCAGGCAATTTAATAATAACTCCTAAAGCTGTTTTGTCTCTTTCCAATTGGCATTGAAAATATAATAATCAAATAGGGAAATTCTATATGTCGTGCTACCTTTGCTCGCACCTTTAACTATTTCTAACTAAACGCCGCATATTTCCCTGCCTACTTACATCCAGATGAAAACACCCAGACCACTCGTAATTTGCACCAGTCAGTTCATATTCCCTGACAATTTAAAAGTTTCACGTACGTATAGATAAAAACGTAATGACATTCAATTGTAGGGTATTTGAGTAAAATCGTTCATTGAAACAAAAAAACAATTATTTACAAATTTCTACCGTAGATGGGATTTTCAAAATTTTTAAGACTATTTTAAAATAAATATGAGTTATGGGAATTGCCTTCATTCTTTAGGTGTGAAAAGTGGTTTGAAATAACATGGTAGAATAGAGGGTACCTACAATGAATTGAGAGTTTGGGCTTCAAAACTTCTGTTATACATCATATCATGTTAATCTTATTCGGTTATAAATCGTCAGCTTAAGCTTTATTACATTATCGTACCTAAGAAGATGAAGACATCTTGTGTACCGGACGCAAAAGGTTTAAACGTTATTAACGGTAAATTTGAATTGCGTAATCTTTAGCGTTCCAAAAGACTCACTAAGTCAGTAATTGTTCCTCGGTAAGACCGAGGGCTCCAACTTGAACAATTAGAAGACTTAGCGAGCTCGTGAAATGCTCCCTCCGTTCGCAGTTTCCCGGGCGCTGGATAGTATCGCGCGGCCAATGAGCTAACATTCATTAATAGCCCCCAATTTCCCATGAATTTTCTCCTGCTAATATAATACGTGTAGATTTCTCGATCACATTTGAATATATTGATTTTATTATATAATATGAACGTAATATTGTTTGCTAGTCTTATTGTATTGTTTAGGTATAAAATGTTGTTCCATAACTATTTTTAGCATTATCTGTTCAATCCATGGTGTTTTCTGTAGAACATGGACAAATTTATATTTAATTATATCATTAAAACGCATGACAGTCACTTCGCCGTAAATATGCCCAGTCATTATTACTCATGACTACCGCAGGCTGTGTGTTGAAAATTTACGAAATGCGTCAAAAATATTTGCATGGAGCAGCGTGGTGAAGTATGCTATCAGGTTTTCCGTATATGCCGAGAACCCCGTGAATAGCTGCAATAAGAGGAGAGTTCGTCAAAAGTTAAAAGCAGAAAACGATAATGCAAGCAATGTGCTTTCTTAACGTTAGATATATTACTAAGTTGACAGGCGCTTTTGGAGGCGAACACTAAACATTTTCTGTTCTAAGTCATATCAGGACTTTTGTACTTAATTATTGTTTTTGAGGGTTACTTCTAATTTAAAACGAGGTAACATCTAATATTGCGTGCGTGTGGTAATTTTATTGTATTTATTGCTATAGATAAAGAGACGTGATCAAAAGTTTAATAATTAGCACGATTAGTTCCGTTTATTTAGGTCCGCCTGTTAATTAAGTTTCATAATTGTGTTGTACGTATATTAAAAATAATGCTTCTTATCTTCTTTTCTAATAATAATATCTTCTTTTCTAATAATATAATTCTAATCTTACATTCCTAGTTAGCAGTTTTCGTAACGACTGTTTATCTACTTCTAGTACTTCTAGATATTAATTAAATCGTGTTTTTGATTAATTGATAACGTTTTTCTTCAATAAGTGAAATAATAAATAATTATAATACAGTGAATCTCCTATATTTGGCACAGGCAAAATATAGATTGAACTAATAATTCGGTAAAATTTTTAAATGTACTTATATTTGTGCAAATAAACGTCTCGGTCTTTGTTGCGAACAGACTGATTTATCTTTCGATGAAAACAGGTCCATTCGCGTTTGCGTTTTATATCAATCAAGCGTGAAGCATAATAATAATTATTTATGGTGAATAGAAATAATTTAATCAGTATTTAATTAAATAGATCTGCATTAATACACTACAGTAGGTGCGAGTAAGTAGTATTGTACTAAAACTTCAGAAATGCTAAACTGATTATCACGTAATTTTTTTCATTAAAATTCAAGGTGATATAATTTTAGAATGTACCTACGGTTTGAATGGCACACGGTTTCGTAACGAGTTGTCTGGCGTGTTTACGAGTGCCAGCTCGTAGTATTGTAAATGATACGCTTCGAAGACTGTGCGAGCGTTGCCACGCGCTGACGGCGACGTCTCAACATGTAAGATAACGTTCGTCAGTTCTGTTACGACATAAATTATATATCTGAAAGATACGAACGTTGTAGGTTATCTTTTTAGTGGTGAAAACACTTGCGGCGCACATTATAAATTATATTTTCCTTTACAGCACTCGCATTGAAGTGAGTACGCGTGCTAAATGTGCGGCAATTGAATATAAGTTAGTGTAATTCCATAACTACAATGCTGTTATGGGGTATAATTCTATTCATAGTGCTCGTAGTGTTAGTGACAAAGATATATCAAAAACTCACGTGCGGAATATGTCATTCGAGTGCGCATATGGTGGGGAAAGTGGTGATCATAACTGGTGGTAACAGTGGCATAGGATTGGAGACGGCTAAGAATTTAGCAGAGCGCGGAGCCAAAGTTATAATAGCATGTCGGAGTGTTCGACGGGCTGCTGAGGCGGCGGCAGAGATCACAAAGTTCTCTGGCAACACTGATGTGCACTACCGGCATCTAGATTTGTCATCTCTCCGATCAGTGCGCGACTTTTGCGATAAGATTTTGAAAACAGAAACGCGTTTAGACGTACTCATAAATAACGCTGGCGCTAGTGGCCTCGGCAATTACAAATCTGAAGATGGACTGCATATCGGGATACAAGTGAACTATTTTGCGCCGTATTTATTGACACGGTTATTGTTGCCGCTGTTGAAGTCTTCGGCCCCCAGTCGGATTGTCAACGTTTCGTCTATGATCCATAAATACGCCGAGATGGATTTTGACAATTTGAACATGGAAAAATATTGGAGCGATTATTTAGTATACGCAAATAGCAAGTTGTATCTTAATTTGATGAGTTTAGAACTAAGCCGGAGGTTGGAAAGTACGGGCGTCACCTCAAATTCTCTACATCCAGGAGTAGCTGCTACATATATATTTAGAAACATTTCTAACGCATTGATTCGGAATTTTATTGAACAAATGATTAATTTTATGTACAAAACTCCGGGGGAAGCTTCACAAACTTCGGTATATTTAGCTGTGTCACCGGAAGTGAGGGGTGTGAGCGGGAAATACTTCAGTGACTGTCGCATAGTTAAGCCCTCTAAACTGTCACAAGACCACGAGTTAGCCAAGAAGCTGTGGGACGAATCTGAGAGACTGGTTAAATCATATCTGACTGCTAGCTGACAATTGCTAACGACAGCTAGTATCTTTGCAGTAGCCTACTATTATTTATTTCGGTTTCCCTGTTGTTTAGAAAGAATGCGTATTACTTATATTGTAAATAAAAACCTGAGAAGTTACTGCTACAATTTCTATCATTATATTAGTTCCAATAACAAAAAATATTCACGTTTTAAATTTAAATTCATCTAATTATTTCCCAAGGTAACGGCTGATGGCATTGATTGATTGTGCTTTAAAGTTATGTGGAAATTACACGATAATACAATATCATTTGAAAATACATTGTTTAAAAGATAAGCAGATAGACGATAACCATGCATTGCCTGTTGGCGAATTAGTATAAGTTGTAATTACATCGTTACATGCGTTGCCATAATTGTTCGTCGGTGTTTGTACATTAATTTTATTTAAACTGATTTTTTATACTTCATATACATCAAACCTTTTGCATGGACATGCTTGGACAATTTCTTAACAAATGAAAAGATATTTTAAATACATGAGTATGCAATGCATCTTGTCCTACTTTAACGGGCCATTGATTGCAATAGCGCTGCACCTTCACACGCACGGTTACGAATTACTGTAACATCGGCAATAATGTGGAAAGTGGTTTCTATGTGCCTTTATCGTTAATGTGATTTAGAAATTGTACGTATAAATTAACCTGTGGGAAAAATATAATTTAGGCTTTCAGACAGGTGCTTGGAATAGACCAGACAGGTGAAGAGCAGCAGATACAGCACTGGAGGACATGCAACGTATTAATTAATTTAAAATTATTAACAAAATTAATTGCCAGATTTAAAAAAATTAATTGCCATAATTTATCAAATGAATTGCCATAATTAATAATATTAATTGCCATCAATAATAAAATTAGCTGCCATAATTAATAAAATTCAATAACATAATAAAATGCATTTACATCTTTACAAATTACAAACAAAAATGCAATTTAACAATTATTATCAGCTAGTGAGAAAACAAATGCAAATACAAAATGATTATTTCAACAACAAACTATAGTAGTAGTAGGAGTATATTAGTTAGGATGAAAGACGTAATTATGTACATACATATGTAAAATTAATCATCACTGGCTGGTAATGTATTAATTTTTTTAGATTAAATTAGCTTCGAGGTCGAAGCGAATTTAATCTAATCAAGTTTGATTGCCTTCTTGTTACTTTTGTTCCGCATAAAACAACAATAGCTGGCACATTTCTTTTCAATTATAAAAATAATAATACCAGAAGGCAGGTAAGGAGCCTCTCGTGTGAAACAGTGTGTCTGACACTAATTTATTAATAGTAAAAGTTATTTCCTCCTGAGCTTCAGGAATGGCCTACAATATTACTGTCCTAATGGTTCGTAGTTACAAATGATTGCAATTTTTTTAACCCCAGGTTTTCTTTCGTCTTTTCCTTATTGTTGATAAATATAAGTACACCCACGTGTCGTTACGTGCCTCTGCAAAAATATTATTGTTACGATCTCAAACGTAGCTTAACTATGTTTTTGTGGAACTATGTGTCACTACACACAAGAAATATCCTTTCTTGTGTTTGTGCTATTTATATATTTATACTCGTAGATACAAGTGCTTTTGAGTGTGAAGTGATTATTGTAATGAAAATACTTGACAATCTTCATTTTACAAAATGCCTACCTCCATTGCAATATTAAATTATTCGGTTGATGATATAATTTAACACGCTTAAGAAAGGCTAAATGAACGAACATTATCGCCTTATTAAATTTTTCTAACCTGCCTTTCTAACGAAATTGTAAGTATAGCCACATATAATTAAATACTTTTACATACTTTGATAATGCATTTACATAAATCCATATATAATTAAATACTTTTACATATTTTGAATTCAGTGCGCGCTCTACTATTTAAAAAACGAATACATGAGTATACCTATTACTCCACAAATTTCTACGCACTGTCATTGTATCATTAGTCAGTTGGGTGAATCGTTTGAAATTTACAAGAAAACAAGTGAAATACACTAACATTTTATTATAAGTTTCGTAGGTAAATAGCAAGTACAAGCTACATAATTTTATGTGCCATCGGAGAGGCAAAAGCGTGGAAAATGCGGTCTCCAGTCCATGATGTAAATTGCAGCGAAGAATGATGGATGTCGGTGGGAAATATTGGCTTGCCTTGGTTGCTGTTGTTTTCCTATTACCCTATAAATTAAGATTGATAAGAACATTGACTTTACTTTGTACGAGAAATACCATAGAATTTATTAATACGAGTTTAATTCAATTATAACTACATTATAAAACTATGGAGATAATAGTCATTGCCATGTAACAAAAACTTCATAAATGCATAACAAATTGCGAGCAGAGTACCTACCGTACATATTAAAGTTTCTCATAAAAGGCATAATGCAGTAATATGATTAGTACCTAAGGAGGATTAGTCGAGGCAGCGAACCATAAAGTGTGTTCATTATGTGATTGGTCGTAATTTTCTTTGCCTCTGACGGCGATGGTGATGAATCATATAAAATTACAGTCCAATTAAGTGGGTATAGCCAATGGCGGGTTTATAAAGCGCTTTTTTATAATAAGCATTAATAACCAGTATTTTATATATTAAATAAAATAATTACTAAGATTCTGTACGCTACGAATTCTCAATGTTGTAGTATGTATTCATTCTTACGTGGATTACATTGCGTGGAGACATTTGTAACAAAATGTCTAGTGACATTATTGTATGATTCAGGACATTCGGTGGATGAGAATTTAAGACATTTAAGGGAGGTTAGATAAATAAATATTTTCACCTTATTTTGACAGGGTGGCCGCACTCCACTTAACGTACCTCCAATTAAGTAATCCCCCCACCCCCTAAGTAACCCTTCACCTCCTTATTACAATTTTTGTTAGCTGTCAAAATTAAAAGACAGGTACATTCATATAAGCGTACACAGAACCCCAAAGCAATTACCTGCGTGTATTATGTGGGTAGTACACATAAGTAATGCCGCCGAGCATACGATAGCTATTAATGTCCCATCGAGTAACACGTCGTTTACTTGTCCTGTGCTAACGAGTGCTAAGAAATCAGGCGTATATAATGATGTCATGTGCCTATTCAAGACAAAATTGTTCTCTTATTTGTTAACATCATGTATTAGTGTGTACCGTGGTTTCTTGTGTTATTTTACACTAGTAATTTTTGCATCCTAACGTAAAAAATATATTTTCGCTTTCAATAAGGATTTTTTACAATACAGTAAACATACACTTACATGTGCTTCCACCCAACTTTCGATGATTAATAATTCCATGTCTATGAATCTCGGAGGTTCAAAGAAAGAGTAATGATGTGACTATCACCACTTTCTAAGCGCCGGGGGGTGGGTCGGCGTTAGGGGCTAATGGACGCCGTGAAATGGACATCGGAATTGAAAGTAGACAGTCGTACAATATAATATAGCAGTATCAGTGTATTGATGAACATTTAATGAGATGTGTTTAGTCTGCTACTGGTTTTACACTCGTACGTACATAATAAGAAATAAGTAGAACGGTAACGCTTTGCGTCTCTTAATTTTTGAAACGTACACTTTTTTGGAGAGGTTAATAAGCCTTACTGCGTAGCCGGAGGTTGCGGGTTCCATTCCCAATCAGCAAAAACACAAGAGAGGTGTCAAGGGACACCCGGATGGAACGAAGTTCCTTTCGACTAATTACTGAAAGAAATGTAATAAATTCAATTAATTCTAGCAAAAAGTGTCGTGACAATTTTTCGTCTGATTTTTTTCCGTCTAGCCTCCTTCGTAACGCGCGATAAGGAACTTAGTTCTGTGTGTGTGTTGAAAAAGTATATTTTTAGTTTAAGTGTAGAATCATTTATGTAATGCAAGAAATTAGAAATATATACGCACGCATGTATCTCTGAAATGCACATCTTTGGGCATATTACAAAGAATATGATGGGAATGAAATACCATACGCGCGCACGATGCAACAAAACCGGAACCGAAACAGAGATGGCGCTGTGCATACGACCGCGGCTTAAAAAGCGTGACGTATTGACTAGTACAAAGTATTACCCAACGAACGCTGAGTGACAAACAATAAAAAGGGTATTTTATTATGGTTATTTATTGTGATTCTATTATTCATGTTCAGTATACAATGTCGTTTTTGAATCGTTTGTTTATTACTGAAAGGTATAAGACATGAAAAAGTATTTCGTACCACTTAAAGGGGATAAGGCTTCTTGAGTTATAGGACTCGTTATACATATGTATAATATATGGTCTAGGTCGGCATTGTAACAACGATAAGTAGGTACGCCAAATTTTGTCCTTGCGAATTAATTTATAATTTTAATTTGTTGAATAAAAACGTATTATAATAATGCACAAATCAGGATCTTCTAGAAGGTTAGGCGTACCGATTATATGATAACAGATAACAAGCAGTTAATTAGCGAATGCTAATGAGAGAATCTCCTATACGCAAGGTTTATGTTAATTTACTGTGTATACGCATAGCTGGCGGCAAATTGAAATAACTTCGCGGGATGGCCGAGCGTGGTGCGGTCGCTTTATTTCCACATAAATCTAGCGCACCTGATTTACAGAACTGCTCTTTACTCCCCAACTCTGTTTTCAGGTTTTATAAGGATTTACTTAACTATTCCGTTCCGTTTGCCATTGGAATATTCATCCATAAGTGGTTTCGAATTTCGGCGGATCATTTATTCGATTGTTTTCGAGTGTGCGAATTCAGCTGTGGAAAATATGTACATATGGATGAATATTCAGAATATGGATATATTCGTATTGAAATTTTTATTAGCGATATGGGAGGGCTTTTACGAGTATTATTAACACAAAATTCATTTTTACGAGTAGGTTTTTGCGGTATTTTAATTTATATTTCCTTATTGTTGTTACTACATTCCATTTTAATTTCTTCTGGAAAATATAAGAATAACTGGGTCAATTGTTAATTGTTATTAAACATCTCCCGTTATTTAGATAATAACTTATGTTAGATAAAAAGTTTCGAACCATGTAAAAGATAATTATTCAGTTTTTGATAAATAAGTAAAAGCTTACATTTGGCACAGCCTGTGAGCTTTTAATGTGAAGTGGTATTTTAAATCGGGCGAGTGATTTGAAGCTTCCAGAAACCGGGAAATAGGCGGTTGGCGAAATGCGGACATTATTAATAGCCTTCATAAATCACGTCCGACCAGCAGATTTTTCTTAACAAATAAACAATTATTGTTATTATTATTTTTTATAACCTTTTAACTTAATAATTGTAATTTAAATATTCGGGGAATAGATAATACTTACAAGAAAATCGTAAAGCGATGGTGTTATTCTTATTAAAATCTTCTATGTAAGTACCTACAAATTCGATGGGAAAAACTTTACTTTGGTCCCCTAAATAATTAATTAAATACTGTAATTTTCGATAACACATAATTAAATTATTTAATTAGGATATTACAATATTACGTGTAGTGTAAATTAGGTCTATGACGGGCATATTACTTTAAATACGTTCAAGTTTATTACATTTAAGCAGTAATAGGCGAATGGTTAATTTTATGTCCATGTGTATCGCGGTCTGGGGTTCAAATCCTGACGCAGCTCGGACATTACCAAGTTGTGTGTTGCATTAAATACCATTTGCTAAAATATTAATGACGAAAAACTGCGTAAATCTTTCGTAATATAGAGTGCAGCATAATGATTGCAAAGTCGTATGAGGTCTAGCATGGATTTGGCCAGCGCGGTAGAGTATGGCCTTAAATTTTCTCATTCTTAAAGGGGACCCGAGTCCTGTATTGGGACGAGATTCACAGTGATGCAAATATGATTATTATTATGTAAATGGAAAGTCATGCACAAATAATTAAGGATTTAAGAAACATGTTGAAGTTACTTTAAAAAAGTATTCCGTTATCGGGTTGAGTGACAGAAACACGGCGGCATTAAATTAATTGTTATTGTGTGGTAATCGATGAAACCCGACAACACTCGCCCCTACTACAACGTATACATGTAACGTAATAGATATGTGGTAGCAACTGCCCACTATTAATGTAAAAGCGCGCTTAGAAGCTCGGTAATAGGCGGCTGGCGAGCGGAAGTGCGGATAATATTAATGTCGGCCATAACTCAGCCAGCCAACGTATTTTTCTCAACAGAGGAAGGACAGCAGGCGCCGCTAATTAACAGGATTAGCATATTCCCTTGAAAACGAGTTTTTGCAATCGCGGTCGCATATTTTGCACAGTAAAGAACGCACTCGGTTTTGTTCCGGTCACTTTTATTTTAATGTTTTTCATTTGCATGCGTTATTAATTACGTTTGTGTGATGTTATTAACATGTCGTTTTCTTATCACCAGTGGTCGCCTAGTGATCGAAATTCGACTAATAATAAATTTGTATAAGCAAGCGTTATTTCATGTGGTATTTTTTATGTAAAATAGGGCAAATAAACTTTTCTTCTTTACTTTTGTAAAAAGGTGTCCAAAGTTTTTGCTTCACGTATTAATATAATGATTATTATTACCTCTAAAATTCCAAAAGGGAAAGGACTTGCCTAATGTGTTTTACAACAATTGGTCCTTCGCTGATTATCCAGCGACTATTGCCTGCATTCTTAATAAAGGTCATTATCTTGACCTTAAGGTCATTATACCAAAGGGTCGCAAGCGCACCGCACAGTGAGAATTCTACTCGTAAACCTTTGTTGCGCCTGAAATGAACAATTCATTTGTATAATTCCCTCCGAAAATGTACAAGACCGTCTTGAAACGTCTCAAATTACATCCATCTGGAAACATAATTATGCTGTGTTACGTTTTGAAGTTGCGGCTACGGTTCCCTGCGGAGCTCTGTACAAATGATCATTAAGAAAACACGAAAAATTCCACCCTTGAGGGACATCCCCTTGATCCGGTGTCGGCAGCGTCAGTACTTGAATATGTAGATTATAGGTAAAGGTTGCGAATATTTTATACCTTACTAGCCATTACCCGTTCGCTATGTGTGTACGAAAGGATACAATATATCGTTGATTTTGGCGGGTATTTTTATTACTTTACCTGAAACAGACGTGTTAAATACAAAAGAAACAGTAAAGTATGCGGAACTCCCATCCATTTTTTGCATGTGCGCGCTACACACGCTATATTGCGGGCGGGTGAGCGGTGCTTAATGCATCCGGATGCACCAATACATGCCGTATTCGCGGATTGTTGCATAGTAAGCTTAACCTAATAACATAGATTTCTGCAAAGTAACACCCGATACAATCTTCAATCAGCGAGAAATAAGTTATTTTAGTAGCTGTCAATAATAGGCAATATCTTTTACGATCTCAATCTATTGCTATTAAACATTGAATGGGAACTAACTAAATATAACTTAACACATTTCCACGAGATTCGTCATAGACAATGTATATATTGTTAAGAAAGATAAACATTTCTCATATTGCCTAGGTACATCGTCCTACTATTTTCTTTTCCTTAAAAACAGTAACACCTAACGTAATGTCAAAACATTAGGTATTGTTGTTACAGAGAGCAATAAAACGAAACCGTAACAAAACCAATCATTATCCATCAGTTCAATTATTTCATTTCATCGTATTTCCGAGTGTGGTCAAATCGTTAGTGATTGAACACAACAGCCCGCTAACGAGTTTAATGGATATTTCATGGCTCCTTTAAAACAAAACAAATGATCGCTGTAACGGAAATTGATTCAATTGATACTTGAATTCGCGTATAATGAATGTATTGTCTGTTTCTATAGAAACTAATGATCACACTCAGCGTTGTACTCGTATTGTTTTGGATTTTAAATAATGAGATTACTATATTTATTATTTTGCGAAGCTCTATCGTTCTGTCTATTATTATTTCTTTGTTTTTCGATGTTGCATTTAGGTACAATGCGTTTGAACACATAAATATATCGTGATATTTTTAATTTCCTATGATTGCCGATCAGTGCTTATCTACACGAATAATATAAATACAGATTTTGTAATTTTACACCCTTGCACGTATTTGACAAGTTTACAAGGTGCTCGCCAGATGGTTAAAGGGTACATATTACATAATTATGATTAAAAATATACCATGAAGTAATAGAAACAACAATATTTACTTATGTATCTGATCATAAGTCTCTGAAGAGTGTTCATAGGTATTTAGTTAGACTTGTCCTAATTTTATCTAATCCCCACATGTGTAGGTAATGATAATGAATTTCGGGTCAAGCTCTGCTCTAGTTATACTAACAAGCTTGTAATTGTCTACGGCTGCGCGCTATGCGCCGTGGTTTATAATCTGACAGACTGACACGCTAACGGCTATTGTACGTGTATAAGTTTAAACTTCGAAAATAAATGTACATTATTTATGTACGAATGTTTAATAACAGTTAAAAAAAATTATCTGTATAGACAATTAATTAAATCCCAATCAATATTGCGCTATTAAATTATTAAGATTATAAGATTCCAATTAAAAACATAAAACTGATTTATAAATATCGATATGAAAATAAAGGAAAACATTAATCGTTGTACATATTTTACGCCAAATAATACACTTGGAATTTTAAACGACGTCAAAAATGGCAGAATAAACGGCGTTACTGAAAAACTATTAACGCATGAATATCATAAATATCGCGTTTAGCGTTTAATAGCTTTTATGGAATTATGCTGTTGTGCGTGCGAAACATTTTCATAACGAGGCGTCGCGTGACTGACTACGCTCCGGTTCCACCAAGCACTGAGCTACGTTAAATGTTTTGTTGTTTCACTTAGCTACGAAATTGGTACTTTATTATAATTACTCGACCCCTACGTGATCAGGATCATAATTAATCTTGAAAGCCTTTAAGAACCGTTCAAATCTTTGTTTAAATTACAATATTTTTACCGCATACAAATCGAAATTTAATTATTATGATGCAGTAAAAATTACAAATCGTTTTATTTAAAAAAAATTGTTTCAAATTTTTTTGGAACACAAATCGAAAAATTAAACTTAATGCTTGTTGCTGATGCACCCATAATTACAATGTCAATGAATGAAATATCATTTTACTTCTAAAATACGAATTTCATTTTCTTTAGGCGGTTTAATTTACGTTTATTCGAACTGTTTATAAAAGTAAAAGGCGGACTGAAAAATTGCTCATAATATTATAAAAAAAAATAGTTTCATAATATAGTAGTTTCTAGCTTACTGTTTACAAAAAGTTACATGTTATGCAAAAAGTTCTGTACGCAGCTCTGTGCTGTATAACTTCCCTGCAGTCTAATGTTGCTGATGTAAACAAGGAACGGGAGTTGAGGTATTAAAACAAACTGGTGCTGGATTTATGGAGGTTGTTAACAAGCGCTTCCAGTTTTATCGGTCGGTTTTATCATGACACGGGAGCGGTATGATGGTAGCGAGGTACCTACACACTGAACTGGCTCCCCAACGATTGCTATACAAATTCAATCAATTTGTGTTTCAATTACATTAAGTGAACAGGTGGCTATTTGGAATGGGATCTTTAATAATGAATTGACATATTTCACATAGTTAAAAATGTTAGGATCCTAGAAATTTACACATAGCAACGTTTAGTACTAGCGTTATTGATGAGTGAAATTAAATTGCTGACAACAAACAGGCATTCTAAGTTATAAAAGATGGCGATACAAAATAGATTTATTATAAAATAATACTCTACTTTAGCCCTGTTTTTGTTGGATTACCGTAAGACCAACAGTATCAATCAATGCCCGTTATAAATTGCATATTGATGTTTTCGTAGAACGAACCACTCGCAATATATGTTGCCGTAAATTGGTGTGACCGCTACTGATAACGAGGCTGTACGGATGATACTGCTGTGTTTATCTCTTTATTCCGTTATTCATGTGAATTATATGATGGTGGCACATTATTGTTCTTTTCTTCTGTATTTATTTAAAGTGTAATATCGCGTGAATGAAAAGATTATTTTGAGGGACGCTTGAAGTAGCGCAGGGAACCTATAGATGGCTTATACTCGTAACTCTCGTAGTCCTGTTTTATTGACATATCGTACTGAGACGAGATAAGGGAAAATCGAGCGCGGTCGACTCCATACACGAAATCCCCTAAATACCCCGTCCGGATTCACAACTATTGAATATTTTCGGTAGCGGATTGCAGAAAATATCGAAAAATCAGTGCTCCAAATAAGTACACTACTCACTTCTTCAAACGAAGGTTGCGTATAACTATGACATCAGATCACCTAAGAATTCGTTTAGTCATCAAACATTACTTATTAGGTCACTACAAAAACAAATGTCACGACGGTGAAACAATAATTTCATAGTGATTTATTTTACAATTGTTATTGGTTGAAACGGTTTGCGGTCGCGTACATACGTGCGTCCGCAAATGATGGATATTGCTTGAAACGTGGACTTTAATCCGACCAGCCATTTTATTACGCCACGGTTCGTTGGCACTTGATGTACTCGTATTGACAATGAGTAGTTCACAATGGTTTATTGTTATAATAACTTTATCTCTATGTTGCATTCAAGATATCTCTGCTATATTTCCTTTTAGTTGTAAATATAGAACTGCATATTTAGGGCTAACCGCTTAAAAGAAGTGCATCACTGCCTTCTTAAGATTAATTAGCAGGACGAGAACGGAGTAAAAAGCAGAACTGACTTAGACTACTTCTATGAGACAAGTAGTCAAATAAAGAAAAGTCTTTTACGTGATCCATATAGTATAAAACCCAAAGTATGAGCTCTTGCTCATTATGATAGCGAAGAAAGATGGAAGACAAAGACTGTGAAGATCCGAGACGCCGAGAGTGGAGAACATGAAAGAATTGAGCATTTGAACGATTGTTCAAACGGAATCAAACAGCTGACTGTCTAGTTTCAATGAATAAGATCTCACCAAAAGAAGAACCAATAGGATTACTGTACTAAAGTTTGTTTGCTTATGCAATAATTATTGTCAATTAAAAATCACTCCGATGGTGACAAGTCAACTAAATTGAAAAGACAAATTAGAACGGTCGTCGATCAGCGCTTAATACAAAGCATTTAAATTACAACTCACACGTACGACTGCACGTTTAGAAACCTTTATTTATATATGTATCTCAACACAGCGTGAGCATAACCGCAGTTTTGTCGTTGTGTTGTAACACGTCTGAGTTAACGTTCGCTGTCGCTACAGCCGCCATATGGAGTGGCATAACCGCACCACGCCGTACAGCGACTTAATTTTATAACCGCAAAATTACTCTTTCGTGGACAGTTTCATTCTGCGATATTAAAACTGATAATTAAATAAAGAATTTAATTAAAAATTAAGGAACATGAACATAATTACTCGGTCAATTGAACGTTTGTTTGTTCTTTGCTGATTTATGAAATTTTATAACAAACAAAATTTTATAACAATTAGCCGTTATGAGTAGTTATAATGAACCGGCTGTATTTCAAAATATATGGATGAATAGAATTATTTACTGGGCACACGGCACAATGTTGTAATGTAACTCTGCAAAATTACGTCTGCCTCTGCAAACTTGTTAACCGATGTGGGCTGTACATACGGAGGAAAGTTTTCTACTTTATTAAGATCTGAGTACGCAGTTGCGTGTAAGCGGGGTTCACATGGCGATATTGGATTTGTAACCAAAATAAGGCCAAAGACAATTTTTTGTGCGTACACTAAAAGATGTTACGAATGATTAGATTCATCCATATTATGTTTTTTAATGCGTTTTGATGTTAGGTTTAAAATTTACATTATATTACGCAGGTAGCACAAGAGAATTTTGGTATGCGATAAGAGGACAGAATAAAAAGCTTAGCGCGTTCCAGTTTATATAGCCTGTAAAAGCCTCTTGGCATAACAACGGATTCAATATGATATAACAATATCAAACAACCAAGAGATATATTTTTTTAGTATAGTGAGTTGTCTTTTCTGTAATCCTGAATAAAGCAATAACTATTCTTTTGTGTTCGTCATTTAAGATCGAACTCAATTATAAACGGTTGTGTTGGTGCTGTAAGAAGTAATTTTAACTTCGAAAGAAGCGTGTGTACAAAATTATACGTCATTAATGTAATAATAATAATTGGGGACAATGGATCCGGCTATCTAATTCCAAATTAGGCAATTAAATAGCTGTGTTACGGTAACCAGGCAGCTGATAAACATTTACATTATGTATAATGTACGAATGGCATATATTTATATTGACATTTTTGTAACATTAACTCGCAGATCATGCAAACGTTTGTTCTGCATGTTAACTGGCGACCAGTTTTCCAGTTTTATAGTCAGGGTCTCTACCACTCGACCACGAGGCCAGTCGAATTGCAAAATTGAATGTGGCGTACAATATAAACCCAGCGTAATTATCGCCCGCCGCGTTATGGAGCGACATAACCGCATCATGTACGCCATCGTACGAGTATGCATAACCATGGTATTTACATACAGTACATGTACAACTCGGGAAATACGTGAACGAATTTTAATTATCACTCGAATGTTTTGATTGCATGATTTCGGTAAACAGATACTTGAGACAGCTATTCTTTACGAGAAACTGAAGAAGGGCTTCGCGTTTACGAGAAGTAGGAAGCAATTATATTTAAAATAATGAAGAAAACTTAACGGCACTTATAATATTTTTTTTTATATGTTGATTACGTATACAAGATGTCGACTATCTGGATGTCTTGTATACGTAATGGAGTCTGGACTGTTTATACGCACTTGTCACAAGTTTCAAATATTCATATTTCAAATGCTCCGCTGCAGTTATATATACTCGTAAATTTATGGTAAAGATAATGTATATTAAGAATCTTGTGAAGGGAGAAATGAAAAAAAAGTAGTTAAAAGACAAACCTGAAACATTACATTTACAACTATAAAGATGTCTTCATTTTAGATTTCTTTACATAACGACATCCCTTCGTTTTAGCTTTGTATACTTTTCCATTTTCCAATAGGAATTTTTCCCAGGAAATGAGATCTTTCTCCAGTATAAAACGTAGCCTAGATCACTTCCGGTTGTCCGCGCACCTACATATATAGGAATCATAATAGAGCAGCTGCTTCGTGGAAGCGTAAAGAGAAAAAAAAGACTATTGGACATTACCTTAATCGTTTTAGCAAATTACTATTTCGGTCAGTCGTAAGCATGTATCACCATCACGTAGGTAGGTACTTGAAAACATTTATCAAAACAACATGCTGCTTACAATTTACAATTAATTTTCTGGAACGCTTCGTTTTGTTGGGTTTCAAACTGGCGTAAACAAGCCGGTCAAGTGAGTTGACCGCAACCAGTCGGGCGCAGGTTAAATTTTACGACTTCATAACTACTCTAATACCCGACGCTGACGCTTAGCAACTATTTAAATTGTAAAAGCTTTAAAGTTGCACGCTTATTTAACATTAAAATATAAATAATACTGGGTTTTGAAATACGAGAATTTGGTGCTTAAAATGTGGGTTGTACGGTTAGAGTCTGGCATAACCATTTCTTCCTAATGGAAAGGGATCCATGATGAATTTTCCCACATAAAAAAAAAACTCTGGAACAATATGTTTAATGTTTACTGTTACCTATCTTTATCATACTCTTTCTGTGGTAGAACATGAAAAAAAAATTATAATTTCATTACGTTTATATCAAAAGACGGTGCTTTGTGTGCAGCGGACCAATTATCCCTTTGTAAGACGTTCTATTAAACTACGTTTTTATTTCATACATAAAGAAACCTGTAGTGGTCTTGTAAGTAACCGTAATCTGTAACAATAATAGTAATAATAGTGATTGTATAAATAAGTGTTCATTATTCTCTTATGCTTTCTTTATTTAAGTATTTAAAAGCATATAAATAAACCGCGAAGTGTCTTTTGGGATTTACCGGTGCGGAACGGTGCTTAGCATTGTTTCCGTGTTTCGTTGTCGCTTAATTCTTTGTTGGTTTGCATTCAAGTAAAATTTCCAATAATAACTAGACCTATACATAATTTGTACCAACAAGAAAACCGAATGAAAGGCAAGATAAATAAAGGTAAAGTTTTAAAGTAAATTATAAAGTCATGTAATTAGTGTCATACATAAAGAAACCCTTAATATGGTGCCATAGATTAAAAAATAGATAAATTAGCCCGGAGTTTGAGACAATAAGATTAAACTATTGAATATGACTATAGATTTTTAAATATTACTGAAATTAAGTTAACAATAAGTCCATTACTATGCCTCATTTTATTTATAACATATCATTTTAGCTTACTTCATCGGTATTATTATTCAATTATAAAATATGTTTTATTATTAATGAAATAATGACTGCATATATGTGTTATATTGAAAAAATATATCAAGTGAAGTCTTTTTCAATTTCAATTTAAATAACAAATCGTTTGATACTTTTCTGCCCAAAAAGCCGTAGACGTTTACATTCATCACCTTGATCATTGTTAGTCTACATCAGTGGACGACGGCCGCCGCAGGCCCTGCGTCCTCACTCCTTGTTTACATCGACCTTTAATATTCAGATAAATTAGATCGCTACCGTTTCTATCTGATGTGTTTGTCTCCGTTTACAATGTTTATGTGGTAAAACGCTTGTAATTATTGTAAATCACAGTCTCTGACTTTAGGGAAAACACCGAACATCCGGACCGTAAAATTATATCCCTATTATGTTTTATTGTTTGATGTTACAAAACTTTTACGTTTGTGTGTGAATCGTAGTTATTATGTACTATATATGAAACGTATATGAGATAAATTGTTTGTTTCTAGGCTATTTTATATTCTGTGTATTTTATTGCATGATTCTTTTATTCTAATGGCTATTCCGTTCCTGTAATCGTATTGTGATGATACGTGTTTTGTTTGTATATGTTATTTCATATTATTTTAAGTCAGTTACGCGCCACGTTCCAAACTTTGTAGCATATTGGTTACCATAGATTCGGCTTTGCGCAGAGCTCAAAGGCAAATTGGATGTGACCACAGCGCGCCGCGGACCACGTCTGTAACGAGCTTTGGATACATGAACAATATTTACACTAGCACACATTACTTTGCCCCGTCATAAGATAATAAATACATGTTTCACGAATTATTATTATGTTGACATACGCGCCATCGTTTGTTTGAAGTGGTACATACATAATAGGTATATCCATTTTGTCCTGTCTACAATTTTGAAAATTTATGTACCTTACAAGTTAAAGCATCACAGGAAATCTATTTCGGTTTGAGACGTGAACATAAAGAAAAGATGCGGTTCAACTTAGACCGTAAGGCGGGCAGCATGTACCGGTCTTAAAGTCTTTGAAATGTGCTAATCTAGTCTAGTACAGTTTAATACGAGCTTGAGGGTACGGAGCTTAGTGATTTTTAATTAAAATATTAAGTTAAAGCATTAAACGCACATGATTAAATTAGGCCAGAGTATTCCAGTATCAATTTATTTGGTACATCGTGAACTGTATAGTAAGGGCTTTAAAATTAGTATTTACGTTAAATATTTGTAAAAAAATACCAGATTGATATTTTTAATTTAAGTGTTAAATTGATACGCGTTACAATTATTTATATTTGGAAAATTAATGTGACATTCTACGCATACGGGAGACGTAAGCGCTGCGTAAAATATTTGCACGGTATTTTTTTGCGACGGAATATTTATGGTACAGTATTTATTTTCTGTTCGTTACATCGATTTCCTCAAAGGGACTTGTCTTATTTATATTTGTCTGAGTTCAAGCTGCGAACGGAACCAATGATTTGGATTTTTTTTAATTAGGGAAAATTTGCCTGTATATTTTTCTTCAAAGTGAGCGTACATTTTACTCGCATATTCGTGAGCTGACAATTGTGTTAAATGATTTATGACTAGGTTTGTATGTTAAAAGCGTTATTGCCATTTTTGGCATTTTCACTTTTGACTGTCAAATGTCGGACACGTTTCACAAGCGATCGGTAAGTACACGTAATTTCATTAACGATACTAAAAAATGGATAAAATGTGTGAACATACATCAATCACGGGCTATTCAAATATAGTTCTAAAGACACAAGGAATTAAGAATAATGTAGAAAGTCAGTTTTGCTTGAGCGTAAAAGGATGGATTAAAATAACGACGTGTACTTTAAAATGGAAAATGTCACAAAAGACTGTCATATGAGCGTTGAAATGTTCGCCGTTAGCAAGCTACGATCTTGATTGTGATCTGTAAATAAAAGGAGATACTTTATAGATAGAAGCAATGAAAAAGAAAGATGTTCTATGTACAGAGCTTCTAGTTTATTTTTTAATGAAATAACCTTTAAGGTAGTCTAGTCTAGACAGAATGCTATTAAAACGTAAAGTATACCAATTACGTAGGTAGAATGCACTTTATAGAAGTAAAAAGAAATGTTATGAAAGATTGGAATTTATTACAAAATCGAGATAAAGAGAGAAGCTTGCTATTCAACGCAATAATATGATCACGTTAGGTCTTTTGGGGGAGACTTGTCCCCCGTGAAGCCAAAAAATCCATTTCGTCAAAATATGTCTAGTCTTAGTCCGCTTCGGGACCAGTATTCACCAAACATTCGCATTATATTATCATGTACTTATTGTACCCTTTATTGGGATCCGAATTTATTTACTTTATACCTGGGGTGAAGTTCTCAAAATATTTGTAATGGTACGTTCAGACTACGACAGAAATTGTGACATAAGTGTCAGACATTAATGTCTGTACTTTTTGCACTTATA
>DWQT01000557.1:0-21504 GCA_018244895.1 Myscelus amystis hages | reverse complement strand
ATACCGTTTCGGTGATAAATACCCTAGACGGGACGAACCTGAAGTCCACGCGAACGAAGTCGCGGGCAAAAGCTAGTATAGAATATATTGATGATTATGTTAAGCCTCCAGTCCTATCGCTGTACCCTCGTTTTATAAATATTCGTTCCTAATTTAAATATTCCAGAGGTTTCACAACAAACTGCTAGTTTTAACACCACTGTTAACATAATACAATGTGTTTAATGCGTATAACTGAAGTTTGTTCGCGAAATAAAAGGAATCTTTTGAGCTGTGTCCATGCTTTTCCTCAGTTCCCGCCCAACTTTCTTTGTGCAGAGCAATAAAGCGGAGGTATCGCGAAAACTTCGAACGTTGTTTTAAAATATAAAAGATAAGGCAATAGAGAAATCCCTTTTTTTTAATCCTCAAAACTAAATTGTTAAGATAACTTTACATCTTGACATAGCGTAATACTAGTTGTCACAGAAATATTTGTGATAAGTAGGAATTGAACTACAAACGCTTAAGCGCTCGCCCTAAACAGTACTCAATGAATTAACAAGCCATTTATCTAATGACTTATTGACACCATTTTGTAATAAATTAAATTAAATATATCCCCCTATTTTTATTTTCGAATATCATCGCTATTATTTGTTATTTTTTTTTTCAAAGAATTACTCTAGCCTTCCAAAGAGACAACGAAGGCGGTCTCTTGTGGGTACTCGTACCACAGAAAAGTGGATTTGACTATTCGTTTTGTGTGTAGTTTTGTGATTTATTTATTATCTTTATTATTTTAATCAGATTATTAAATAGTTTGTATATAATTTTATTTATGTCTCAAGTCCAAAGTTTCTGCAGTCCCCCGCCACTCGAACAGCACTTTGAAGTTGATCTCGTGTACAGTGGGCAACTTAAGCAATCTTTAGTTTTCTTTATTTTAAACACCTTGCGGGTTATGGATCGCTGCGGCCTCCGCAAACTGCACTCGTTAAGCCTTTAACTTCTTGTTGCCGCTGTTCTCTAACAAAGTGCGGTTCAATTTTGTTCGTGTCTCGTTTAAAATGAATCATTTTATGTGATCAAAAAAGGAGTAAGGTTTCGAAATACGATTCATTAGGTGTTATGTAGGCAGTTGATTTACGATTTCGGATTTTGCATTTCGCTTTGACGGCTATAATAGGTGCATATACAGAAACTTGACGCGTTCCAACATAGTGTTTATGATATACTAGAGGAACTTCGACGGCCTTTTAGCTTTTCTTTGAAGAATATCTACATTAAATTACTTCACTAAACTAAATCAACTAAATTATAGCAATAACTTAGATAACGTTTTTATAGCGATAACTGAAAAAAAAACATTTAACTTGACTATTTTTTACAGATGCCCAACCCGGAACCGAAACTGAGGCCGTGTTATATAAAGACTCAAACCGTCAAACCATTTTCGCCTCTTAATTGATTATCCTAAACACGATTAGCATAATTTTTGACCATCACATAAACGGCCCGTCGTATCCCAGGGGAGTTTAATGAGGTTAAATCCGACGTTACGATCGATTCTCAGGACGCCGTCGTTAATGGCGTGGTTGGGGTGATCCGGCGTTGTGTGACGTACAGCTGTGTCATTTGGTAGCGTGTTTTTATTTATCGCTTATATTATTCCGGTTTAGAAGAGCGCTCTCCACTATACGGAGTATGTTTAAGATCTAGTCTACTCTGCTCTCCGAGTGTGGTCCGACTCTGACTTTGTAATACTGTGTATTTTCATGATGGACATTTGTCGTAAATGTGTTATCCATTAGACCGAGTAACATTTTTTGGACCAAACTTTTTTTTCACTTTGATTCGTTGTGGATCTTTACGACGTTTTTAACCGTCGCTTATGAACTACGTCCTAAGTAAAAATGTTTAGTATATAATACGTCGTTCTATTCCTTTTGCTATTTACCCTTAACACACGCACGAGATTTAAAAATAGCATCGTTAAACATTTTCGGGAGCAAAATCTATCTCGTTACACGAACATTTTTTGCGTTTACGACACTTTCAGACACGTATGCCGCCATCGAATAAATAACAATTTCCACTTATGCATTTAATGGGCCCGCTTTGTCAACCGACGTTAAATTTTACGTTTAGTAATTTACGTTTACGGAACAGTTACGGCTGTGTTATTACGGTCTCAGTTTATCGCTGTTATTATTGCCGGAATTGGTCCTTCGAGCATCTGCCGCAAAAATGTTGAAACATTCAAACAAGTGAACGGAAATTCTTCGCAACTTGTCACCGTCTACTGAAATATAAAACAAACATGTTATTTAAAGTGGATGTGAATTTATTAGTAAAAATAAAGAAACAAACGAAAACGAACTCTTTATTCGTAGTTTAAGTGAGGCAATTAAAAAGATTGACGTTTTACATGAATTAAAATATATGCCCAAGTGAAATATACATACCATAAAATTTATATAATTCATCCGGAACTTTATTGAAAATACAAAAGAAAACAAAGTAATAAACATAATTACATGCTGTATTGAAGAAAAAAACATAAAAATGGATGATACATTTATGTTAATAAATATTTGGTTTTTAATTAAACATATTTTAATTCTACCAGAAAATGTTTTTCAGCTAATCTTTAAGTTTGAGTGCGAAGACGATCGGCCATTTTGTTCGCGTATCCAATTGTCAACAAATATTCCACGGGTAACGAATGCAAATGACGCGGTACTAGCCCCTAGTTCTGTGATGAATTGCATTGTTAGTGAAGTTGGGTATTTCTTATACAACTTACAAAATGTGACGTCACAGTAAAAGAGCGATATTTTCCCTCGTTGATTTCTCATTCACAAGACGACGACAAATAGACAATTTGGCGACCTCCAGCGACTCTGGCTGTAAACGAACTTCTGACGTGTTGTGCGTACGAATCACTTTCATTACGTCACCGAACGTACTTTTGATAGATATTTTAGAAAATATTGGTCGTTTTTCTAGCTTTGTTTCCTCAATACACACATACATAGAAAAGGGAAAGGATCAAAAAAACAGTAGATCAATGAGTCGATCGATCAATCAAATAATGAATCAATCAATCAAAGCAATCGCTCAAATATTTATTTGCATGAACGTAGGTATCCGATATCACATGATTAAATTACAGTGCACTACATTCCACTTCATGACGTAACTATGCAAATTATAAGTATGGAAAGTAAATGGAAATAATAGAGGACGGACATACTAATTATGATAATGACACACAGAATTATTGCACATAAACACATGACTCTGACATTATATATACAAAGCCGACTGGTTATTTTCGTACAAAATACAATATATTAAATCGTATGTGTCATAATATTGCAGAATGTAGGTATACTCAGTGTGCCTTGAACTGGTCACGACGCTGATTTCGGCATCAGTTTGGAGTCAGAGTCAGTGTAATGTTCACATTAGAGTGATTCTAACTCCAAATTCAGAACACTGCACATGTACTGTTACCGCAACCGTATTTGATAATTGTGTTATGTACTGTCAACAGTCTTAGGCGAGAAACTCACTAGGCGGTTTTCAACCTTATTTATAAGGAAAGTCTTGATTTTCTCTTTTCTTTATTTATCTATTCGAGACAACAATGTATTTCTGTCACAACAGCCCATGTTTTTGAAAAACGCCCCATGAATTCTTCGCCTTAGCTTTAAGAGATTCAAGAGTAGATTAGAGATTCAATTGTTAAATCACTGTCGCATGACATCTGTACTCAGAAATCGTATCTCCGATACATGCAATCAGCCCTTTCAACGGATTTAGACGAAATGAAACAAATATTGGATACAGCATCAGGAGTCTAGTGTTGACGACATCACGAAGTTCCCGGCCGGAAGTTCCTTGACAATTGGACGGGCGAGAGACCATCGAATTGATTGTTTGACATCACCCCGAGAAACGATTGATTTCACGAGGAAAATACACCGTAATAATCCCTTGCTGTTTTTGTAATGGAAACGATCCCTTTAATCATCTGAAATCCATATACATGTTTTTAGAAAATACAAATGCATAATATTTCTGAGAAGAGCAGATTTTGTGAAATCGCACTTACCTAGTATGGTAGATCAAAGCCTAATATCCTTTTAACATGTCGCGAGACTCTTGTCCAGCATTGGACCAATAAAAAGATCGGGGAAAACATGTCAGCAGGTTCGTACGCATAACACGTGAAACTTTCCCTAACAATCGGATTCGCTGAGTTCATCCAATCTTTTCCTCATTGTGAAAGTTCGATGACCTGCAATAAAGCTATTCTATGACGTCATGTCCTAATTTGTATACGAAATATTTAACCGCGCTATTGCTGCAATTCATCA
Source organism: Myscelus amystis hages (assembly GCA_018244895.1). Classification (NCBI taxonomy): domain Eukaryota; kingdom Metazoa; phylum Arthropoda; class Insecta; order Lepidoptera; family Hesperiidae; genus Myscelus; species Myscelus amystis. Next base: position 17,137 of record DWQT01000557.1, on the reverse strand, counting down.
CACAGCTAGGAGCTATCCCGCGTCGTTTGAATACATTACACGTGGGATATTTGTTGACAATTGGATACACGAGAATGTTGCCAAATTGCCCGATTGTCCTCGCTTCCAGAATAGAGTAATATATCTATGAAAAAATTATATAGAGGTTCTAAATGCGTTCGTCATGTCAATATTTGATACAATTAAGTGTTCGTAGCTCCAAAACGGCGCCAGATCGACAACGGATTCCAAAGTTTAGCGATACGTCGCTGCAGCACGTGGATATGTGACAGCTAGTGACAGTGACAGCTGGTGACAGTGACAACTAGTGACAGCGACAGCTAGTGACAGCTGGTGCTAAGGGAACGTTAAGTAGGTCGGTCGGGTGTTATCAACCGTTAAACATCGTTGTACACATTAAAGATGGTTTTAAAAATATTCAACAATCATCGTATAACCAATATCTCCAACAATCGGGCGATAGCCGCCTTTTTACATCACATGGCCGATGAACGACAGTCATAAACATGATTGACGTTCATTCATTGTACGCATCGTTTACCTTACAATGAATAGAACAATTTGAATTCGCTAATAAAAACCTGTTTTCAGCGTTTCCCCAGTCAGCGCCGCGTCAGCGCGCGGTGTCAAGGATCCAGCGCAGACGTCATTCACAAACGCGACACGTAGGTTGTTTGTTGACAATTGGACACGCGAGAGGCCGCTAAATTGGCTGTTTGTCATCGTCCCGACAATGGACAATTCGCAGAGGAAAAACTACCTTTACGTTTTATTAGCGTTTTCCTGTTGTCGGACTGTGAAGCGTCCATTGCTAGGATTGTCCTTTTTTGTGAATGGATTAACTCGCGTGTTTCTGTGATTACTTGACCGGTTTTGGATCTATTTTATGCCCGTGTTCTGAGCTTATAACTCTTCTCATTAAAGCTTTCGATTAGTAAGCTACAATGGATTGACAAAAGCTCGCCTACGATAAAAACATCTAGAATTTTGAGTTCATTTGTTTACGCTTATGCATAGGCTCTATGATTTAAGACTTAAGACAATTATATTATGTAACAGTCATAATTATGGAAATACTTAACTGTCACCGATATATGCCAGCGTCGGTTCATTTAAATATGTAATACGTCAAAAGGACGTTGACAGTGGAATACGCGAGAAAGCGCTGAATTCGCTGTTTGCTGTCAGTATAAATTTGAGCGCCGCTGATACCGTCAATGACTGCCGACGGTTATGCGTTCGATTTTCAAACGGAATAATATTGAGGAATATGAGGAAGAACAGGTGTTTGTTTTGTCTATGATGTAGATTTATGAATATTAAACAAAAAGTGTTCAAAAAAAACTAACACACCACGCATTAATAGGAACGCAAAGTGAAATCTTAGCAATAATTTTAAGTACCTATAAATTTCAGAAAAAAATACAATATTTTTAACTAAAGATTTCATGAAACAGCAATCATAAATTTTAAATCAGAATAAATTCATACATACTCGTATGTACATACATGGGTGAAAGTAACACAAGCGAGAGTAACAAAAAGGGCGTAAAAATAAACTTATAATTGATGAAATATCATCTCATTAGTAAATTAATGCCATATTTAATACCGTGTAGTGCCGCGAATCATAGCAACTAATGCATTTACTGCTCCAAAGCGGTTCAGTATCGAATCTCAACGCAATATTAATTATATCGGATTGAGTATTCGCACTACATACGGCCGGGAAGTTCGATGGTAAGAAACAAAGCACATTTTGCCAACAGAGCCCAAGTTACTCGTATATCTGATTGAAACTAGCTAAGTAGAAGACATATTAATTAATTGGCTATGGCTAAATATATACATAAGCAAAGTCAAACAAGTTGGATTAAATCGTAATTCTTAGTTTCTCGTATTTCTTAATGCTTTGTTTGATAAAATAAAAATGACGTCAAGCACTACGAATGCAAACCTAGATTGAGCGAAGTATAAAGTAAGAAAGGACTCCTCTTATTGTGGCAAAGCGGCTTCATCTCGTGTCCCTCTTGCTTTACTTTATTCATTTTAAGCAACGTACTCGTACTATTATATCAAAGCTGAATAGATTTAAGGTGAATCTTAAAATGAATCGTCGTTTTATAAAGGCTTATAATAATTACTTTCCAAGACACATTTATATCTGATATAGCAAAATACTTCACAAAATCGATACTTCTCGATTTCACAATGCTGTCCATTTTAATAGGCTACGTGTATCGTATTATCTAATTATAAGTATTGTACGCTTCATTGAGCGCATTACCTATCGAGTTAATATTATCATGTTGATGTCTCTCATTATAATCAACGTTATTAAGGATTGTTTTTATACAGAAAAACCTAAAGCCTCAGCAAAGTCGCGTGCTAAATCTGGTTTGTATAAAGTATCTTATTCTTCCGTCCCGATCAAAGGCAATCTTGCCGGTGTAATAGCGCTTTTTATACACCACAAATGACCGTTGGGGAGACGGGAATTTATAAGCCACATCAGTCAAGTACCCGATCAGCAAGGCAATATCATAGATGTGGGTAGTTCGAAAATTGTTTTATTTTTACAGCAAATTGCATTGTGAAACTATTCTACGTGGTATGCATTGGAATACCACAAGATTGGCAGTAGAAAAGTAACGCTGCCATTTCCATACGAATATCAATATCCGAGATCACTTCCACCCTATCTTCAATTCCATTATGGGGTACTACCACAAAACAGAGCCACCTCGTCATACAATGGTGACGGCGTAAAACTTACTTTATTACATTGTATGCCAATATCCCATTGTTATGTAAATACTGAGGGTTAGAAAGGGTAGTACAGTTTCACATTGTCAGGTTTATTGGTATACGGTAATAAAAACAAATTAACTTTGCCCAGAGCTCGAGGAACGGATCCTATTTGACTTCGTCTAACGGATACAATTGAGTAGCGGGCAATAACAATCTTTTTCATTCCGTCTGCTATTTTTACAACAATCCACTATGTCCGTTTCACATTTAACATTACTGTGTTAACAATTAACAAGAAAATTATCTTTACCACCTGTTGAGACTAGGTTTAGTGTTGGTGTAATCTTTGCAACGAAATTATAAACAAGACAGTTTGCTGGTAGTTAATAAATAAATTTCGTTTAGTTTTATCTTCACTTTGATCGGTTCGATGGAATAAGAAGTAACAGTGAAATGAATATGTAGGTGGCCATTATACAAATGTAAATCCGAAGTCATGGATAATCCATCTGATTTATTAACAAGCGAAGGCCGAGGTCGATTGGGAAACATGAATATTGTATGAAAGCGAACAAAATTCATAGCCGTTTGCAAATCTGAAGTATCATCGAGATGATGATTTGGGTCATTGAATGGATTCGTTTATAACGAATTGTCGAGTTTGTTACGATTTCTTTTTTTTGACTACTCATTGCAATTCGCAACGAAATATTAATTGAAAATGCAACAACCTTTAGTATTAACTGCAAATCTACACTGGAATATCGCGGAGTGGTAAGCTTCTTTCCGCCCGTGGGATATACATGTGTCTGTTTTTATCTTCGTTTGCTCCTAATGGATCAGAAATCTGAAATACAGTCGAATATACATTAAAGCTACTTACACCAGTCTTTATCTTCTTAATTTGCAACCGCTCAATGTAAACAGCATAGGGAGCAGATGTCCCACTGACTCAGTGAACCACAATAGACTGAGTGTTCAACGAGATAAACCACAATTAATTTTGAGTTATGTTCAAATGAGTTAATTACCGGCAACTGTTTTGCATTTAATCTGAATTTAGACGGAGGCGCGCCGTGAGATCGCTTCAGATTTGTTTCATTTGTAAACGAAGAAACTCGATGAGGGTGAAAAGGGGTTAAAAGGTCCAACCTGATATTTTAATTTGTAACTATTTGTGACAGTAAAATAGGTCAGAGAGAAACTGATTTGAAATGGTTGACACTAAAATAATTGGTCTGAAATTTTTGGCATATAATAATGTACAGTATATCTATTGGATTACTCCATTCCTGTTAGCCAGTGGAATATTAAAATCTTTTAGTGTAAACTTTCTATATGTACATATATGTAGTAGTAATGATCAGGAAATGTTGTTAAGAAAACGATATTATTATTAACTTAGGTCGCTAACATTTATATAACACAGATCGTGTAAGAATAATTTAACTAAATCACTTTAGTATAGATAGTTTTTCATTTTAGCAGCATTTATTTCTTTTTCTTAATTTTTGAAATTTAGAATGTTATATCTCATCAATGTACCATTAATAGGCGACAAATATTCATACAATATTAACCAAAGCCGCCGATTTCAATACTCCTTAATCAATATACGAGGAAGCCCCTGTCATTCTAACGTAATTAATTTTGAAGGACGCTCCGCACCTGAATAACAATAGTGCCTTTGGAAATTAATATTGACGTATCGGCTACCGTCACGGAAGACTGTGTTGTGTCCTACCAGGAATTACGTAGTTAGGCAGCTAAATAAACGTTATGACTTCAAAGAAATGTCAATATATACGATAATTAATATTTAGATTTATAATGGAATAATGTAATAAGCGAAAATATCAATCTACATCGAAGTCTAAAGTCACATGTTTATAGTTTCGTGTCTGTATTTGTATTCTGTGTTGTTTTCTATTTTTAAAATTGTGTTCCACTTTCGAAAGTACACAAGTGTAATCTTTGTCGCAGTGAAACAGGAAAGGTCATTTCCGGTTACGTCACAAGTTCACACAATCGAACGAAACTAATTTTCTTGGACAGAAAAGTTCCGATAATTTTCGCTAGCAACGTTCTGGATTTCTTGCTATCAATATTTCCTGTCCGCTGTTTGATCTTTTTATATTGGCTTTTCACAAAATATTTTCACTTTGTTCTCGTTAAATATAAAATACTATGCTCAACAATTGTATCATATTAAATTAGTGAACATTTTTAGGAAGTGCCGTAGCAACACTACGCTATTTTAACAGCGGAAATATCAGTAAATGAAATATAATTTATTAGGAGACTAAAAAATATTAGGAAACATTAAATTGCCCAACGTAAAAATACACGTAACGAAATCACAAACTATTTCTGTACTCGCTTAAAGTTCATACAATCCCGAAATTTGTTGAATCAGAGATATCGTAAGATATCTTAAGAATATAAAAATGTCGTTTTTAGCATTCGTGAAGCTTAAGTTATATATTTTCCTTTGAAAGTTCTTAAATATAAACAATGTTATTACTACTCTTACGTTTTGTAACATTGTAGGTAAAATAAAACAGTACGATTAACAAAATTGAAGGAATCTACTTTCTTACAGAAAAATAGTTCGGGTAATTTCCGCTGACAATGGATCCGCACTGAAATAAGACCCGTCTCTGATTTCCAGTCTTTAGCAGTCCTTCTATTATCTGCTGGTGAGAAATGACCAGTTCATATATCTTAACAGTTCTGTTAATATCGTTAATTTATTAAATTCATCAATGATATATTGTTATACGTAAAACTTCTACCTCTTGTCCTTAAAACTTTAGCAATGACAATAATTATTTTTTCCCTTAAGGATATTTTGTCATTGACATGCTCAAAGACAAGTAGAAAGTACCAAATGCGAATCAGATTTTGTTATACGAGTACATCATGGAATGAAGAATAAATAAATGAATGTCATTCCATTTTAAACGTCGAACAATTTTAAAATTCGAATTCTTTCAACGTTTACTTGAGAAATTAAAATAAAAGCAGAGGGCCCGGCACAATCAAATGAAACTAATTTCCTCCGACAAAGAACCTCCGGTAATTTTCGTTAACAATAGATCGAATTGGAACGAACACCGTATTTGATTTCTTGCCTTCAGCGCTGTTTTCTTTCCCGTAATTTGCGGGAACGGTCAGCTTTTATTGCGCTTGTGTTGGGATCAAGAAGAATTATTATCACCATTCTGTCGGTTAGCATTTGTCATTCTTCTTAGATGACGATCGGTATTCTAATATATCAAACAGCATTTAATCAACTGAATTGTGACAACTCATGAACGTTTTTGATTCAATGTTATTATAGAGTGTTTGTATTTATGGTTAACTTCTTATTAATGGTCATACGTGTATAACACGTCTTTAATTGAGACCAAGACTATCCTATCACAACCAAATAGGTCGGACACTTACTGGTGGGTGAGCCAAGAGTCTCCGAAACCGGCGTGTGCATGAAGAGAGTGATGGATGTGGATGAAGCAAGACAGGTTTGTAAGGACAGATATATTTGGCACTCGGTGCTTTCTGCCTACCCCGTTAGGGACCTGGCGTGATGATTATGTATGGATGTATAATGGAGATGAGTTGTCGACGATGTATGGATTCTTTTATTATTCGATTCTGATGGTATTTGACTGTATACGAGAAAAAGAATTAGTGCTTCAAGAAAAGGTGTGTTCTAATACTTTTCGGAATAAGCAAGACGATTTTATTCAAATACGTTTGGTCATTTTTTACGTGTTGAATAACAGATTCTAAATATTTCGATACGCATTCGCAATATTAAACTCATACACGAACAAGGTACATACAGGTTATGCGATGACCTGAGGAATAGGGCGGCAAACCACTGGATTCAGAGGACTGAGGGCGACTTGGAACACTGCCAACTAGGGAAATAGTGTACTGTGGCAGCTGGATATTGGAACTAGTTCTTTCTGTGCAGTATCAGTACTAAAACTAGTACCAAATGCTTCCATGGTAATTGCAAGTTTGATTCAGTTTAAAGTGATGACTACCTCAGCAAATATTCATGAAAATATGGAATCTATGAAATTGTGTTAAATAATAGCAAAAGAAACATTATAGAATAGTATTGATTTGACCCTTTTATTATTCCACTCCTGGTAAATTAGTCTCCCTCCAGTTTTAAGCTATAGTGGGATTGGCAGACGCACACTTCAAAATTATTGTTTATTTGAAAAATACTCTTAAGATCGTGAAAACGATGTTTCTTTTACCGGTATAGCGATATTAAAATTTTAAGTTATGTATAAAATACAGCTAAAAAGTGCGTGCCAGTATATGAACCCAGATACCCGGAACGGAAGACTGAATTAATTATGAAAGCAGTCAAAAAGTCAAACATTTTGAGTATCACGACTCCGAGAAGACAGCCTAAAATTATATGCGTACGTTAATTGCTTGCTAAAACTTCCATACTATGCGCAATGGCGCCAGTCTACTTGCTATTTTGCGTAGTTTTGAACAAAGAAAATGCAGGTCATAACCAGCATTCACAAAAGATAATACAAATTTTTCTTCACTCCCTAGGGACATGTTCCCGAGCGCCAGAATAGGGTAATGAGGGTATTATTCAACTGCAAAAAGGAATTAGAGCGTGTAATTCCAAGATTTTACGACTTTCCTTCGTAATTAGGCATATTTCAAATGTCAGTGATGAGATGGGAATGTGATAGTTTTTGTAGACTTGTCTTTTCTGTGGACTAGGAACGTCAATACAATGAAAACAAATAGTGTCAAGCAAAATTAACCGCTATTTCCTTTGAACACTAGTGGCAAATTTATCTCCTATGTGCAAAACAAAAAAATTACAAGGCACATCCTTCAACCCCTAATTTGCCGTCGTCTTATACTGGTCTACTCGTAAAATACAAAGAATTAAGGGCACAGTCTATCACTCCACGGCTTAATTAAGAGAAGTTATGCAGACGAATGACGCAGAATGCGCAAGATGTTCCTTCAATATCGTAGCGAGTGATATTTGACCTTATAATAACATATAACTTCGTAAAGCATGAAGCGTGGACTAGGTATTCAAAACTTAAGTAGGTTATCAAAACCACGCTCGATGAATGTATATAATGGTTCAAATTATTAGGCAAATTTTCATTGAGGTTTGTTCGAGGAACTATCATTGAACATTACCTATTTCTTCATAGTTGAACATTACCTATTTCGAGATTGGATAAAAATATTTATACTAGTATACTGTATTTATACTACTAATATCTGGAGATATTTCAGTGGTTAGAGATCCTGACCGCTGAACCAGAGGTCGTTTGTGGGTTCGATTCCCACCCAGAACAGACAATTGTTTTTCATTACTCTTGGTTTAATAAAACTATATATAAATACTAACCTATTCTACTTTTCTATTCTATTGAAAAAAATCAAATCGTCGTTCAAAAAACCTGTACATAATTATAGCTTAACATAATAATTGCTTCTCATTCATATATGCATCGTAACGGAAAAATATATTCAAGATTTGTCAAGACCCCAGCGAGTTAACATGTACTTGTTTTCATAGACCACCGAGGTTACAAAAGCCAGCATCAAACGCTAGTAGTTAAAACCAGCAACGAAAGCCCAAAGTAAAACCCAGTATGTTTCGTTAATGTCTATGATATGTCACCTAATTTGACATTAGCAAAGAGCGAGACGTAATAAGCCGATGACAAACTCGATATGTTAACGGCCTAAATCAATAGCATTGTGGCCGGTTCCAATCCATTAGCTCAAAGATGTTAATCCTTGGAGAATGAATAACTATAGAGTAAAAAGCAATATAATTTCTCATTTGAATAATTGAAGTAGTACTTAGTGACCTTGATTCGAGATGTACATTGCGGGCTCGAGTCACCACGAAAGCAATTTTTAAAATAATTTTTGATGCTTAATTGTCAACACAGCGCAAAGTATGGTTTTTGCGAAGATAGTTCCAGCGCGCTCAACTTAATATATTGTTCGGTTTGGATGGTCTGAGGCGACAATTTTATTGTTTTCAAATCACGGAAAACAATCGGATAATACAACTCCTTAAGACCGTGAAATATAAGAGCGTTTCTTTCCTTGACTATTTTTAAACATGACATTTTTTATAAATATTTACACTAATATTTGTTACTGCAAACGGTACTCTATCTTCATTCGTTCTCTGCATTCCAAACCCTTTCAAGATAAGGTTGGAAAGTGGCGATTGATTGAATTTCCCAATATAGGTAGATGTGGGTTTAGGTCGGGCTCCTCGGAATATGGAATATTATCTACGGTTCGTAATGGACTCGCCAATAATTTATTACAATTCGATATTATAAAATTGATATAATGCTCATCGCTGTGCTCGATACAGCTGCCGGTTGGGATTTAGTATACGGCAGTATAATGATGCAATGTAAATTTGAGGGTGTAGGAAAAATTTGTTGCCTGTAAAAGTATTTGATTTGTTCAACCCATTTATCACGTGGTTAAAGAATACAGCGGTCATTGAACCGCAAATTATTGGGCTATAGATTTATTTGACTGAAGAAAGTTAGATTTTTAAAAATTGGGAAATTTTGAATAATTTCCGAATTTTTAAAAAAGTCTACAAATCTTTTAGAAGGGTGATAATGTAAAATCAAAATCCAAAATTCCACAAGGTGCATACCAGTCACCGAGATATGTAAGCGATAGCTGTTTTTTCTCGAAATTTCTAAAGGTCCTCATTTCTCCTCGCGAACACTTATGAAAGAATGCATGCATAAATTAACTCCAGGGCGTCTAGGTGACTAGACCAGTCGTCCATGTAACTGGGTCATGTTGTTTTTCAGTTCACCAAGCTCACTTCGTGTATTCGGAAATTATTGAAATATACGGAAATTATTCAACTATACGGAAATTGAATATTGATTTTCATTCCGGAAAATATCTAGACACCGGATGTGTCGATATGAAAATCATTCTCGAACACAGAAAATGCTCGCTATACAGGAATATGTATGCATTTGAGAACCTGAGCGCCATTAGCGTTGTTTTCTACTGTTCATTCCGATGTTTGTGGTTCGAATACAGTATTGTCATTGTTTTCGTGATGTATGATTTACGTTTGACTCCGAGCTCATTTGATGGTAAGTGTTAGATGTAAAACGGTTGCCTTTCTCTTCACTCTTGTTTTCAATATATCCAGAATATATTTCAGAAAATTGACGTAGGAAATTCCACTCCTAAGCACCAGAAATGGTTTGGCATACGCCTATGAATTTACAAAAACATGGCTTTTTAACATTAAGCTTCCCTTGTTCAACAGAGAAAATGACGCGAGGAAACTTCCATACTAGGAAATTTTCCTGGAAAAAGAATTGTCCTCAAATTTAACTGCCAACGAATTCACGTGTATTCATTAGTATTTCGCAATTATAGCAATTAATTATCATTATTCATCGTAGGTCAATCAACATCATTATCCAAATTAATAATTAGAGAGTGCAATTATAATAATTAGTTGGGAATTTCATATGAATTTGATTCAATACGTCGCCTTAACCCTTCCTTATTAATTATTATTGTCATAATTAGGATATACAATAAACATTGTTATTATTATAATAATGGAGTGATTGTTTAATCTCTTATCAAACTTCATCCCTTGTCGCATAAGGTTAATGTAATTAAAGAAATCTTAGCTAATTACTTTAATGGGTTAATTATTTAACTGAGTTAATGGATACGTTATTAATTCATGAGTTAAGGTAGTATTCTTTAAACCTACGTTAAGTTTAAGAGTAGATTTAAATATCTGGATAAATGAACCCATTATTGCATTTCGTTTAATACATTTTATTGATGATTTTATTTTATTCAGGTGTTAGACATTTTAGGTTGTAGTGGTTTGAATTACAACCACCCTATGTTTTTGGTTATTAACACATTAAATATCATAGCGAAACACATTGAAGGAAATCGGAATAATTTTGAGTGTGTTATCAAAATTATTGTTTCTTATCTGTGTGAAGTCTGCCAATCTGCACTGGACCTGCGTGGTGGAGCATGCCCTGAACTTCCTTATAACGGAACGATAAAAGGGTTGATGGTGAGATGAAAACTTAGATGTACCGGCGCTTATTGCTGAGAGCGAAAAGGGTCGAAAAGGGATTGGAAAAAAAAAGTTTCGCGATACAAAAGCAACGCGTGAGATGCCAACGAGCGCATTGTTTTATTTTAACTCCGTTCCCGGCGAAGGATCTAATTGAAACCGCCCGAAGCGGCGTCTCGGTTACGACAATACGTAACTACATATCTATGTATCTGTTTGTAGGATGTACAAGGAGCGCTTAGATGTTTTTAACATTTATATATTATACAATGCGATAGTTAAGCGATAATAGCCCAGTGGTTCGAAGCCTCACAATCAGGGAGGTCTGGGTTCGATCCCACCACGCACCTCTGCCTTGTTAAGTGCGTTTTATAACTATAATTTAAATATCACTTGCTATAGCGGTGAAGGAAAACATCGTGAGGAAACCGAGGAAAACAAATAAAAAGAAATGACACATAGACATTTTGTTTTTACACGTGACTTGGTGGAACATGACACTATCGCTTTGATAAGAGACCGGTGTCCAGCTCGACCAATAAAAGGGTCGCAAATACAGGGATAGAGCTAAAGATTTCTACAAGCCCTGGTGCCAACTTTATTCACATCTAATTGTATCGGTAGATTTTTATGCGTGCCTGTACAAGATATTCTTGAGCTGATCACTTTAAAAGGCCTCCAATTGGAAGTTCAATCAAATTCGAAGATTAATGGACTATTTGCTATTCCAAGTACCGCTACAAAATGATCAACGCAGCTTTAACCCAGTGAACTGTACTTGAGAATTCTAAGAGTGGTAATTCTAACAGTAATAGTAATTCTAACAGTAAAGGGCCGTTTCATGAGAAATAGTAGGTGTAGACCGCGAGGCTCGATCTGATATAGGTTCACGTGTAATTCCCAGAACAATAACAAGCGTCCCGTAAATCACTCCTTTGTAGGATATTTACTGTACGATTTATAACACTGCTAGGAGTCAAACAAAATAATACTTAATAAACTAACATTTAGAATTGGAATTTGAGTGTCGTAATTCAGTTAGCAACCTGAATGCTTACCGTTTGGAATGATGGTCAAATATTTTACGATGAGCATAATTTCTATGTTTAGGTCAATATAATTTGCAATATGTAAGAGACTTGCAAGGCAATAAGAGAATACCCATTAGTAGGACTGAAATTCACGCTAACATTCGTCTAGTCCTATGGATTACAGATGTCCGGGTAGCTAGTCATACCTGCGCCCTGCTTCTGTCTTTATAGGATAACCGCATATCTGTGTAATGTCAGAAACTTTTGTGTGGAGACGTTTGTTCACAACTAATTTCCCAAAGCCAATAACAGTTGACTTCAGCTCGCTGCCAACGGCGCAGCAAAAAAGTACCGCAGGAGCTATAAATTCAATTGCACCTTCGGAAATTGGATATTGGATTTGTCGTCACGATAGACTAACGATATCTAGAAATACCAGAGAAGCCTTCAGCGCGGCTGTTTCTAAAGACCCAGTCTTTTAAAGTCAGCAATAGGTGTCATTGTGTTTACCTCGAATTAGCTCACCGATCAAATCGCAAATATCACGATATTACTATTCACTTGAAAAGCATTTTCGATGGACATCATTTCTATTAGACATTCAGCTCTATGGTCGCGACGATAAAATACTTTTAATTTCAACGAAGCTGACTGCAATGAAGTTTTAAAATTTTATAAGGCTATGCATTTTCAAATGCGCTTCAGTGGTGGAATGGCTTCTCCATATGTATTACTAAATTTAATATAATCAAATGTAGAGCCACTGTGAGTAGGTGCTATAAAAATGAAACATGTTTATTTAAAATTCTGGTCCGGAAGCAATGCTAATAATACAATACGCCAAAAAGACAATACGCTTTTAAATTTTTCATTCCTAATTTTTACTTGTTTATTTATAACGATTATTTATAAATATTTCATATTGATATTTGCCAAATGTACATACATGTGCTTTTAATTTTAAGACATCTGTAACTTCCATCTTTGAGGCAATAAATTATTGTTATTATTATAATATGTAATTCTTTTCGTACTCGCAACTGATTCCAAATGTAATTTAAATTCTTTCATAGTAAACACAAACACTAAGCCGAAGTAGGATGATTAAAACATGACCTTCATTGAGTGTATGTACTCGTACATGCATACTATACCTTACAATTACTAAAACAATTTGAATTTGAATTCGGAACAGCCATGGTCATCATATCAATCTCTGTTTTAGTCAAGAATCGAACGCGTAACCTCGGCTTGGCACTGATATAATATCAAGATTTAGATATACCAAGCCTTACATGACAGTTACGTACCGAGCCGTGAACTAAATTCAATATACTAATAGCCTGTCACTACATTGACACAGTAGACCACTAAATTACTTGGCAACGCCGCGAACCCTAGCCTAGGTCTAGGTTCAGAAATGTTATTAATATAGCTCATATTAAATGGAACGTTGAACACCGACACTGAATAAAGAATATTATAAACTAACATAAGTTCATTGACCTCAAGTTACTGATGTAAATAAACATTTAAGATTTTTTTATTGATGCGAATTATTACATTAATAGCAGTGGTAGCCTAGTTGTTTGAAATTCAGCCGCTCACTCCGGGGGGTCTAGGTTCGATCCTAGCACGCACCTCTGACTTGTTATGTGCCTGTTATAACCAAAATTTAAATATTCCTTGCTATAACGATGAAGGATAAGATCGCGAAGGAACCTGCGCATCTTAGAGGTGTTATAAAGTGTATAATATTGCAAGAGGTGTGTGAAGTCTTCCTGCACTTGGCCAGCGTGGTGTACTATGGTCTAAATCCCTATAACTATAAGAGGAGACCCGGTACAGTAGTAGACTACTGAAAAGGGTGAAAAAAATTATAAACAATCAAGAATTTTAGGCTACTCATTCCAGAGGTTTGGAGTTCAAATCCATCAGAAAAATGCATTTTTCGAATTAATATTTCTCGACTCGACTCGATAAAGCCGCGTTCACGCTGCGTTGTCGCTATCCAACCATAGGACGCTCACGCTCCAGCAAAACGCCAGTGGGATATCAGCCTTAGCGATGCGCAATTAGCAAGAACAGTATAATGCCAGTAAAGTAATCAAACAAAGCGGATCAGTGAACGAGCAAGTACGATACAGAATGGGAACGATTCTGATCGGTAACAATGGGACACGGTTTAATGGGAACAACGGAGAGTTGTTTAGACTGTTTCAATAAAAAATGTTTGAGGCGCACAATGGATAATCTAATGTTCTGATATTTAACGATAAATAATAATGATTGTGGTTTGAAATTTAGCGTGGGGTCGAATCCTGACACTTCTGATTATTCAAAGTCACGTGCTTTTTAATTATAATAAAATATCAGTCCCTAGCAAGTTTTGCAATAGTGGTAAAGCAAAACATCGAGAGGAAATCACACTTAAGGCTTAAAACATTTAAGAAAAAATATTTATGTCATAAAATGTCTTTTGGTCTAGCGGTTATAAACCCTGACTGCGAATATTGGGATCGTAGGTTCGATCCAATCCAAAATAAAACATTTTTGCGAATAGCGCAAATATTTGTCGTGTTTCAGCGTAACAAAAATATTTGCATATTGAAGTGGCTTCTTTGGAGAGTTCTTTCAGAGTCCCGTATCTGAGATAGTACCAATAATTATCATTGAAGGTCTCCTTCAAAACTCGCTTTCTCTTTCTATCCAGAACGGTCCATAATTAAGCTGGTCAAAATGAAATTGTACAGGAATTAGTGAGGGATTAACGACGGGCCGTCGTCAAGGAATTATTCTAACTAATGAAAGCCCGTCACCTTTCAATGGTTCACTAATAAGTGTCAGGTTAATTGCTTGTACACAATGGTACTGAGGATAGTATTTGTTGTGTTCAATGAAAGAATAAACACGGAATTACATAAACACTTTCGCATTTATAATTGCAGTGATAAAAATAATAGTTGTAACAAACTCCGTGCTTTAATAATAAGTGTATTAAGTCGGACATTTGGGTGTGCTGGTTAGAGAACTGCTTAACCGACGGTAGTGAGTTCGATTCCTACCTAACACAAACATTTGTGTAATGAGCACATTGGTTTGTTATAACGTATATAAATGTATGTTTACCAACTATCCGGGTACCATAACATACTCTACTCGCACCTACAATAGCCTAATTTGAGATTTCATAGCCGTGTAAAATTGTCCCAATTTTTTTTTCATTAATATTATACCCTCACGCCAGGTCATCGGGGTGGGCAGGGCGCACCGAGCGCCAAATATCTCTGTCCTTACAAGCCTGACGTGCTTCGTCAACATTCATCACTCTTCATACATACTCTCGACTCCCCGTCAGCCAATGTCTGACCTCTTTGCAATGACCTCGTTGCAATCATTATTATCAAAGTATATCAATTCACAATACATCATAATGTCCTACGAATCATGATAATCTAATAACCAATGCTGGTTAAATGTGGCCATGACGTCACAGCCGCGGGGTTGTCTCAGACACTAGTAACTTGTAAGCCTTCCATAATCTCCGTACGGGTGGTACGGTTCGCCGCAGAAATACGTTGTAGGAACAGGCAATCGTATTAATATTCCGCCGCGGTGAGTACAGTGTGATGCCGATAGATAGGGTGTCCGTGCATTCCATCAGTAATGGGACGTATTTTATTATAAAAACTAAGTGCTAGAAAATAATTTAGAATTATAAGCTTATGTCACTAATTTGTACGCCGTAAAAGGCAAAATATGGATTGAACTAATAACTTTGTAAGATCTTCGAATGTACCCTGTGTAATATCTTTGCAAATAAATGTCTTTTTTCTTTTGTCTTCTTGTCTTTTATTATATGTATGTGACGTAAGTCCTTCATCAATATTTCGCTTCTCTACTAACATCATTCTTGTATCTGGTAAATTTAATTAGGTAATATAATAAGTTATTTTATTTCAGAAAGTGATATTTAAACTCACTCAAAATATGGCAAGTATCGTCCAAGTATTAGAACTATTATTTGGAACTGGTAGTGTAACCGATACATTTATTTGTCAATATCCTTCTTAGTGTTTTTTTTTCCAAATAACTCAGATACTGGCGGACGGCAGAGTCACGAGTCTCCGAAATGTAGAATGAGAACTTCAGGTCAGTAAGGACGGAAATATTCAGCATTCGAGGCTGTCTCCCTTACTAGTTAGGGACCTGGCGTGTAATGTAGTAATAGTCTTTCTTTTTTCATCGTTCTCTCTTTCTCTTTTTCTTTTTTTAAATTAAGATAACGACTGTTATAAAATTGCAGTTAATTGTTGTTTTATGTAACGTTTTAAATTAACTAAAACGTATAATTTATTGTGAATAGTAAACTCACAATAATTCTCTACTACTCACACTAATCATCTCTGTATGTCCCGGCTTATTCAGACATCGTGCTTCCCCCAGTGATAAGGCGTAATTTGCATATCCGACCGCGGGCCTATGACTTGCAGTTGAATTATATAATTTGGCGACACCCCGTGAATGCCAAATGGGGATAATAATCTCGCATTTAGTTCTGACAACTTCTGTAATAGGCAGTCTTTGACATCCATTGGCGTTGGTTTCGGGAAGGATGTTGAGTGAGATTTACGAAATATATAGGATATTGTAGATATATAGAATAAGATATTATAGAAATAGAAAACATTGGTATGTATTTTATAAAATAGCAGATGATATCGATATTCTAGTTGGGGAGGGTTTTATATCTGTCATCGCATCCTCAATCCGATGAAAACTACCCTCATATTCCTCGTCATCGTATGATTTCCGCCAAAATGTGGTGTCGTGATCATTACACGGCATTACGTACAAGTTTGTTCCGTCGGCGATGACGTCACCCCATAACTGAGTCTTCGTTTACGGCTATTTTTATGTTTTCACGCTCGATTGAGTTATCGATTGCCGCGAGTATGTTGCGGATTGAGATCGCTGCATACTAATACGAATTTTCTTGCCCTATCTACTACAGACTGGGCGAGTCAATCGGGGTATACATTTTTTGGAGCCGCATATTTACTAAAGTGAAATAGTTCTTGACAGTAAAACAGAAAAGTGCCTCAGTTACTTTTTTCTAAACAACATTACCTTTCACTGATACTTACACTTGACAGTATTTTAATTAAGGTTGCACTCACACTAGTTTAGGTACTCTCGATTAATTTTTTTACCCCCAAAA
>DWQT01000556.1:0-21528 GCA_018244895.1 Myscelus amystis hages | reverse complement strand
ACAAACAAATGTGCTCATCACACAAATGTTTGTTCTGGGTGGGAATCGAACCCACGACCTCCGGTTTCACAGTCAGGATCTCTAACCGCTCGACCACGAGGCCAGTCTGTCGGTCCGTCAGACTAATACGTCTCATATCCTTTGAGAATACTTACACTTGTTATAGAAATTCGCGGTCCATATGTACAGAGAGGCGCATTGTTCATTTTCTCATAACTCTTCCTTTTTACTTCGCCGCGAATAAGCAAACATCTCTTTTTAGCTACACTCTTGAAAACATCTGAAGAATTCGGCATAAAATGGGTTTTTTAATAAAAGCTCCAACGTTCGGTATGTTTCGTAAGCGTATATTTTACGATTTTTATCTATCCTATGTAAATTGAACGTTATCTTAAAATAGTGGCCTGATTAGCGTTAAAATGATTCAATATACAATTTTGAAATACAAAAAATAGTCTACTTATTTTCTATCTGTAAATTTCATTTTCAACATTTTACATGCCACTCGTTTTAACGGTGAAGGAAAGCATCGTTAGGACAACTGAAATATTCTCCAGTTCTCCATTTACCTTTGAGGTGTGTGAATCGTGTCAACTCGCATTTGGTAATACGCAATATGGGAAACTATTGACTTAAACTTTCTCACTAAAAGAGACTTGTTCCCTGCAGTGGAAATATGTGCACTGTCTGAAAATAGCTTGGAGCCTTAAAATGTTCAAAGTAGATTTCAAAGAGAACCGCTAAAAGAGAGCCATCTATCTAAATTTATGAAAACGTTATTCATTCGCAAATAGTTCGGATATGTTAGCCCCTTAGGGGTTGAATTTCCAAAATTCCTTAAGTAATACTAACTTTTGTTAGACAAAGAACGCATCTGCAATTTCAGAATTGTAGTTTCAGCGGTTTTGGCTGCGTTTTCTAGTTCAAACAATCAAGCATCTTCTTGTTATATAAATAAATATGTCACTGAAAGGTACTGAAAGCCTTCTGCAAACAGGCAATCATCAAAATATGTGGGCGAGACAGAACTTTCTTAACTTTTAACTCCAAACGAGTGAAGGCGGAGCCTCATTAAAATTCTTCAAATTTTTTGTACAAAAACAGGAAGAAGACTAATACAAACAATTACTAGTACACAATCGCGAACTTATAGAGACGTAAGTGTGAATTAAATGACGATTCAATTTAATCCTTATCACGAGCAAATAAAACATAATTTGCATCGAAGCTCCAAAAGGGTTAGCCTTGCTAGCGCATCATATGGGGTTTAAATATACGTGCAAATATCTTTTTTAAGCCGCTTTGTTCTTAAATTTACTATTTAGATTTATCAATACGGTAATTGCATACGAGACGTAAAGGTAAATAGTGCATACTGAAATAATATTAGTCGTAATTTGTTTACTTTGCCAATATGCATTTAGTACGTTTAAAAATAGGAATCTAACATTAGGAGAATTTCAGCACAGAAATTGTTCACATATATGAAATTTAATTTTTACCATATGGTATTTTAGAATTATCTCTTTCAAATTTAATATAATGTCCATTGATATTTTGTAATTGTAGTGACTGTAATATTCGTCATGATCGTCAATAAATAACTCCGGTGCGAAGTTAAAATACACGTGGCGTGCACGCGTGAAATATCGACGCGAATGCTTTCAAAAGTGTAGTGAACTTGAGTCGCTGAAAGATTTATGTAGTAGGTCATTATTTCATGGTCGTATAAACAGTTTCAGAAATTGGATTCTCATCACTCCCTTATTAATATAAGTTCAAAATAAATATTATCGCGTATAATGCATTTCGAAGGTTCGAGAAGCATTTGTTTCCATTAAACTATAGTGGTAAACAATTTTTTTAACTAAATCGTCTAATAACTAACTTTGTAAAACGCATTGTAATCATGTCCTTGTCTTACAAACACTAGCAATAAATGTAAAATATGTTCTTTTATCAGTACATGGTACTTGGAGGCATCTCATGTCTCTGCAAAAACGTCGTAAACCGATTTTAATTAAGATGGATGATATACACTTCGCAAATCGATTGTTACCCTTAATGACTAAATTGCAAAATCCCTGTAATAAACACACCCTTAAACGGTCATCCAAGAATGCAAATAATGCTATATAATGAAATGTGCTGGTCTATTCTGCTGGTTATGGATAGTAGAAACAAATTATTAAACAAAACGTTATATCTCTTCGATATTTTCAGGTAAATTTCCCCGTTATACCAATGTCATTTAGAAATACTTATATATGTTTTATAATTATAACTTGTTATAGAGTTATTAGCTGGATTTATGTGAAAATTGATTGACCTGACAAGGGCACCACCTAACTACTTTGTACCGGGAAAAATACACAATATACTGTCTTTCAAACTTTATACTTAAACTGAATATTATTCAAATCTTCGTTTGGATCTTAGAAATATGTATTAGCGAATTTTTGGTGTTATGTAAAGCAATTCTTATGTGTATTTTATGTGTAACGTTTGAAACAGCGTGGGCGGTACAGTGGCCTATTAAACAATAGCTTCCGTTGTTAATTTACGCCTTCCGGCATTCACGAAAGTGATTTTCCGAAGAAATACGCAACGCTAACAAATCAATTATGAAGCAACGATTTTCATACGAATAAACATTTTTACGGTTTTTTTTCGTCGTCCGATAAAAAATTAAGTTTTAAAATTTTCTTTAATTAAGGTTTTATTCAATTATTTTTTATACCAAAAAAGAACGCTTTGAAACAATACTTCCGTTTAACCCTTTTTATTACTCCATTATACTATAACTATTACTGGGTTTAGGGTCCTAATCTATTTCAATTGTCGATCTAGGTTTTGACTGAATTCACACAACTCAAAGAAGATAACGGAGAATGTTCTTCGCTATTAAATAAATCTTGTTTTAGTAATTAATTATTGTTGTGAAAAGAAGGGATGATGACAGAATTACTAAGCAGATATACAATGCGACTGTTGATGGACGTAGGTGCCGACGCAGACCAAGACTATTTCAACCAAATAGGTCAGAAACATGTTGACGGGGGAGTCAAGAATCTCCGAAATCAGCGTGTATGCATAGGAGAGAAATATATGGCAATCGGTTGTTTCTGCCTACCCCGTTAGAGACCTGGCGTGATGGTATTACTATTAGTACTATTGTAATACCAAACTATGTTATATTACTGATATGCAAATCGCTGCAGTTTTCATGAAACAATACATCCATTGTTCTTACTAGTCTACAAGGTAGGCGGGCCGAGAAACGCAGCCTCGTGTACAAACTCATCAATATTTAATGCGCACGCGAATTTTAATTTGAAGGATGTATACGTTCAGTTTTCAATAGTCAAACGGCTCTGATGGAACTAACCGTGTTACGTGCTACTCGACTAACGTAAACTAATTCTTGTAAACATCGAAGATCAAAGACTTGGCGCGGCTGATGCGATTTTTATCGAGTTTATCCGCCATAAGCGTTTCCTTTAGGGTGTTTACGCACTGTGCGTTTTAAGGAAATCGCCCGGATTAAACGGTTAGTGAACCGTATGAGATTGAGATCACGAAGTCAACGTCGAAAAAGGGTCTTTTGAAATGACGGTAACACAATATATGGGTCAATTTAAAATCTGCTTGCTACCACTTGCTATAACGGTGAAGGAAAACATCGTGAGCAACCTGCACGCCTTACAGATGTTAACTTATAATATAACATTTTCTGAGGTGTGTGAAGTCTACCAATCCCCTTGGCCAGTGAGGTAGACTATGGGTTAAATTCATCTCACTATGAGAGGAGACCCGGTCCAGCAGTGGACGTTTAAACGGTAGAAAAAATGATAATAGATATGGACTACGGTCTAAATCAGTTCTACTATAGGAGACCCAATCCAACAGTGGAGCCTTAAAGGGTAGAAAAAAATGATAATAGATATGGACTATGGTCTAAATCCGTCTCACTATGAGAAACCCGGTCCAGAATTGGGCGCTTAAACGGTAGAAAAAAATTATAATAGATATGGACTATGGCCTACATCAGTCCTACTATAAGAGGCTCGGTCCAGCAATGGACCTCTAAAGGATAGAAAAAAATGATAATAGATGTAAGACTATGGCCTAAATCCGTCTCACTATGGGAAACCCGGTCCAGCATTGGATCTTAAAAGTTTAGAAAAGTAACTCAAGTGTCTTCTCAATCTTTCCAGGTACGGAGACATGGTGCCTGGCACGATAGCGGGCAAGATAGTTGGAGGGGTGTGTTCGCTGTCTGGTGTACTGGTGATCGCGCTACCCGTGCCGGTCATAGTGTCCAACTTCTCCCGCATCTACCATCAGAACCAGCGGGCGGATAAGCGGAAGGCGCAAAGGGTATACTTGTTGATAACTAGCTGACCCGGCAAACGTTGCTTTGCTATATAAATTGTAATTAACACCCCCGCAAACCCTGACAGGTGGAATTTCCTAAAATCCGTCCTTAGCCGACCTCTGGCCAAAAGGAATATTCCTACCAAATTTCAAGTGCCTAGGTCCTCTGGTTTCAGAGATATCGTATCGTTTTCGCATTTATATATATAGATAGATAGGGATAGAGATAATAATAATACTTTAGGACAATTTCACACACGGCTCTCTGATTCCAAATAAGGTAAGTGGTAAGGCCTGTGTTATCGTAACCCGACAGATGATTAAAAAACAAGTATACATATGATATAGTACTTATTTATTTTTATTATACTTATATTTTTATTACACCCAGACACAGAACAAATACATGTTCTCATCACACAAATGTTTGCCCTGGGTGGGAATCGAACCCATGACCTCTGGTTATGAACCCAGTCTCTCTGACCGCTCGACAACGAGGCCAGTCATATTAATTTATTCATTGCCAGAGTACAAAGGGCTCAATGTCAAACGAAATTTATTATCAATCGTACTGGATAATGGAAAGGACTCGGCACTTAAAATCCTTTTACTTTGCAAAATGTAGATACTTGACCTGATATATACCGGCATTAGAGACTGACTGCTAAGCCGGAGGTAGTGGGTTCGTTTCCCAACCAAAACAAATATTTATGTGGTTAGCGTATTAACTTATTCTGTATCGGGTTGTAATAAAAATAAGTATTATATTGGATGTACATATGCATGTATACATACTTTTTCGGGGCATTCCAACTTCAGGAGGCAGTCCTCGGGGGTAGCGGCGCATCTGTGGTCGGCCTGAGATAGGAATCTAATCTTATCCGGAATCGATTACAAATGTAAATAGGCGGCAGTAGCCACTTACCATCAGGTTCTACTTCCATAGCATAAAAAAGCTGTTTCTACACAGGATTTCCTGATCACTATCAGATGGACATGTGAGAATCTAGTCAAGACATGTCTATAACATTAAAAGTCAATTGCACTCCATTCGCATACATACGAGTACATATTTATGACGCCAGGTCCCTAAAGGGGTATTCAATCGCAATTTCAGAAAGCCCGTCTCGCGCGCATTCGCATCGCGAAGGCTTCGTCCGGAGCAGCCTTCGTGTCCAAAAAGAAGGCGGCCGAAGCCCGCCTCGCTGCGCAGGAGTCGGGCGTCGAGCTGGACGACGCTGGCCGCGACGAAGACATTTTCGAATTGCAGCACCATCATTTACTGAGATGTCTTGAGCGTACCACTGTAAGTGACATATTAATAGGGGAAATCTTCAAAAAGTAACTTGGGGACCTTTGAAATATGCAAAGCCGAAGTACAATGACTGTAACAACTTCCATGGAGTGTATATTGCCTGTTAAAAATGTGTGTTACAAGAATTAAAAAAAAGAAAACGAAAAAGAAACAAAACAGCAAAACGGGACGGCTCAGCTTTCGCTCGCACAGGATGATCATCCCGTACGGTGCTGATTATCAGCCACACCTCCTACTGTTCTTATGCGGGAGTTTGCAGTACTGGGTCCTCAGCTACCGCTAGAAATTTGATGTCGAAATTGAAAAAATATACAATAATAAAAAAAATATATTAAATTTGAATTTAGAAACAGATTTCATTCCAAAGAACGCACTGGTGTCTTCCTAACGTTGTCCCTTGCATTCTCTCGCCCTGGCTTTGGCAATATCGCTATTAAAATGTCAGCATTCCTCTCAAATGTCCCCAGGACCGAGAATTCGTTGAAATGGAGAACCCATATAATGGGGCGGCTAAGCGTCCCGGCTCGCCCTCGCCCCTCGCGTCCCCCGCGCACTCGGGCCGCGCGCCCGCGCTGCTCGCCTGCTGCGCGCGCTGTGGCTGCTGCCCACAGAAGTATCAGGTGTGTTGTTTATTATCTGTGGTTTAACATTTGACGTTCGACGTTTGACGTTTGACGTTTAAGTTTTTTTTGGCAGCAATTTGACAGCCCTGACAGCGATTCAAAACAATGTTGGCAGTACTGTTGTTTTTTTTAATAAGTACATATTTTTAAATCGTCATTTTTTATAGATGACAGAACACACACGAATATGTAGGTTTTTTTACTTCCAATTTTTGAGTTTATTTATTATGTATACATAGGTAACGGATTAATTATTTTTATTACACACATTGAGGCGAGGCAATTCTATAACAACACTTCACATTCTTAATTATTGGTTACAAAATAAGAATTTATCTTTACATGAAATCAAATGTCGAACATGCCTTTACTAACCCTTACACAATTTTTGTTTTCGTTCCCGCCATTATGTTTAAAATGGAACAACTTCTATAGGTATATAGTGTCTCCCTCTCGTGGAAGTTTAAAAAAATTCTACTGCATTGTATTTATTTCAAAAAATAGTCTCAGAATCCGAATCATTATTGTATTAAACACCGTAAAGCATACATTTCGGATTGTTGTAATGTTTAAATAATCCAGGAACGGTATGACGTCGTCGCCTTTTTAATATCTTGGCAGAATGTTAACTTCATTCACATGCCCTAGAAAATACACGTGAAGAATTAAACATAACATGACCTGACCTACATAATTTGTTTTTGTTGTATAACCCCGAAAGGAAATGTAAAAATAATGGCCGCCCATATAAGGTCGTACAAACCCGCGACACTTATAAAGGCACCTATTCACGTACCTACAACATTACATATTCAAATCAACATTCACAACTTACTATGACAATTTAATCGCTTAATCCGCTTTCGGATTTCTGCTGATAAATAATATATTGACGTTTGAATATTGAGTTGAGTATTTAGTCATTTTTTTTATTCCTTTTCGAAACATTATAATAAATGCTTAAAGAAATTAGAGTCAATTTAAATAAGTAGTTTTCATTTAGGTGCTTCTAACTTTTGGTTATAATTTGCTTTATAAGTTGTTTAGTAAATTTCATAAACATTCCTATATTTCTTTTCAAATAAATACATTATTTAACACACGAGCAATTTCCTGAGTTGTATCTAATACATAATAACACTGATCATTACACATGTTTCTCGTTTAAACAATGTTATTGTTACACATTAATTTCTGACAACTGAGCTGAGTTATTGTTATTAATTAGTGTATTCTTTGTAACGTTGTATGGTGAACAGTTTGACATGAGCACGACATTTCCACAACAGAAACGCAGTCGTTCCGTAAGGTGTGTCAGTCCGCTCGGGCTGACCACGCGGCCCCTTCGCGAGGTACACTCTCGACTATTCACTGTCGGTCTTGTTATGTGTTGCTTTATTTCTATGGCCGATAGATATTACTATGATAATTTGATGGAGTCCACACGGTGTTGCTTGCTTCATGTTGTTTTGCGTATATTTTTATTTGCAACGAAACAAATGATGCAATTGTTTTAGTACGATTGTATATTGCGCCGGTCCGCGACAATGGTAAACGATAGACCTTATTTGTGTTGAATAGGATCACATTGACAGTAATAATAAAACTATGTGACAGTTGTTGACTATATACCTATAAAATGTCAGTATTTCCAAGGAGTGTTAATATACGTAACTTACGTTAACCATAGAAATTTGCAAATCTGAAACGTATTTTTTTGTCTTTTGTCATGTTTATGTAAGTTTTTGACTTATGGCCATAGAAATACTTGCCATACATACACGAAACAGAGAACCGTGTTTTCGCTTGTGGCTAAACGAGCTAATCTGTCGCGCTAAGGTTATAAAAATACATGTATTGCAGAAATATGCGACTGACATTGTCAACGTTTTCGCGCACAGTATTGCTAAATTAATTTTTTTTTTTCATTATTTCTCTGGTGATTCAAGAAAAATGTATGTGGATATAATGGATATAATGGATATTAAACAATATGCTTAATATGAAATGTGCTTAAACTGCTACATTCAGTTTAAGAGGATAGTCTGTCGCATTTTGTCGCGAGATTACTCCAATTATTATTCCAATAAAAGCTATTTTCGACGTGCTTATTGTAATAATATATATATGAACAGCGATCCTTTTGCTTTCACAAAACGGTTATGGTGAGTATATAATGGAATACAATGGCTAATAAGCTTTAACAACAAATATTGAACACGGTAATGGTGCTACATTTTTGTGACAGTTTTAATCTAGTACAAAGTACAGCTCTGTGTCTTTCAAAAATACTCTTTGTTTTATACACTTCGTTTCGTATTTTATTCTATGTATTTATTGTTATTGTATGTAATATATACTCTGTCACATATAAATCTGTATCAGTTTATACATATCTCCTTCGCTATAAATCTTGCACAGTTATACAGACCTGGAAACTGTTATAGGTGTTATTCACGGACACTATTATTGTTTGATTGGGAAGCGCTCAGTTGAAAATTGGCTCTAACAGGTCCTGCTATTAGATTCGAGTAGGAAGCGAACACGGGGCGCTCGACGGTACACAGCAACTTCGCGTCCATCAGACACTTCGGTGTCCGCTGCGCCCAGCGAAGACCCATTACCAGTACGTCCGTCTGGTCTTACCACGCAGCGATGTCGCGCCGTTGATAGCTGGCTTTATTTTTCTTTTCGACGAATCGCTGTATTTATAAGTTTATGTCCGTCCAGTATTTTTTTAATAAGTTATTTTTTTTCCTTTTTGCTTAACGATATAATACGTTACGAAATTATACTATGTTATACAATATGTGATTTATTATTCTTGTTTACTCTTGTTCATAATATTTTTTTTATTACGTAAGTTTAAAATTTTTTTTTCTTAATTCTTTTCATAAGATCGCTGTGTGGTAACATCCGAAAATTAAGGCTTTTTATGTCTGCAGGGTGTTGGCTGCTAAAAAGTGTTGCTTTATAAAATATATTAAGTATATTACATAATATATTATTATTATTGTACGGTATATTCAATGTTCAATGTATTATTTTGTAAGCTTTTGCTGTTATGCTGTTGTCGTATGTACAAAAGATTAATTTATTTATCTATTTTATTTATATATATACATTTATTGTCAAGTGTACAATATGTAAATTTGTTTAGAAAAGTATATTATTGATATAATATTATAATGTCTTGTCAAAAGATCGCATTATTTAATAAATACAACATCTCATGTTTCATTCGTTTGAAATACAATTGCTTTTGAAAATACAAGTACAAATGAAATAAATTAAATTACATTGCAACTTATCGTATATTATTACGTGACAATTTTGTGAAGCAAAATGATTTAAAAAATGATGCGATTTCGAAAAAAATATCAAGTAGATCCACGAGTGTCGTAACGTAGAAACTAAATGTGTATAATAACTTGTCTTTAACTAAGGATGTCGTTGGATACGTATTATTGCGTGGCATGTTGATAATTATCAATGACAGTCTGCCAACACACTGCACACATGGCCGAAACGGCGAAATGGCAAATATTAATTTAAACTACCGTCCAATAGGATTACATAGATATATGCAGGCGCTTAATAATTAAGTGATTATATCTCAGTGACATTAGGGATGATTTATGTTCAGCAGTGGACTAATAAAGGCTGATGATGACGTGGGAAATTCAATGATAGTCACTCCACAACTATGTTATGTATAGAAGCTATTGACATCCAAAATTAGGTGCACTTTTTTACTTTCCTTTTGAATCGTTATCTTGAGCGTAACTCTCTTATCTAACATGAGGTCAGTTAGATAAATTTATATCAATCATCAAACTGATGTAAAACTCACTGGTGGTAGCAATGAAGAATGTAGTATATTAATTATTTTAGTGAACCTAAAAATGTCTATAAAGTATCTGTGCTCCCAAAAGTGCGGATTTATTTATTTAAATTTAATTGATCGATACAAATATCCCTCAAAAATATGTACCGAAGTGGTATTGTATTTATATGACAAAGTACCTTACTATTTCAAAAGTGGCTTACTATTTTAAAAAGTAGCTTACTATTTTAATAATAATTTGTCATTAATTTGTAGTAATAAGTAAAAAGGTGCATCTAGCTAGATAATGTATACAGATCATATACAGACACAATATTTAACACAATATACACACTACTGGGTCTACATTAAATGTATATTTCAATTGGCATGCTTAAAGCACACTTTCCATTCAAATTCAAGACACGTACCTATACAAAACGTTGCTACTCGCTCACAAGTACATGTATTGTAATGTATTGTTATGTATTTTATTATTATTATTATTTTAATTTTTCGTTCGCGTTTTCGTCTTGTTCTCTGGTCTTGCTTATTCGATGTGACAGCTTAAGCAAATTGTCCGCAAAATCCTATGAAGTAGATAGCTATTGGGTCACGTAAACTTTGTGTAAGATTGAAGAAAGAATGTGTGTTTAGTGAACCAGTATCCTGAGTAATTGTATTTTGTGGAAAAATACAGGGCCTTATCATGTGTTACATTGGTATTTCTAAATGAGTGAGTGTATTTTCAACTGTGGGATAGTATGCAAATTTGTCGGTGTACAGTAAAGAAAATTAGGGTATTAATACATATAGCATTTTGCGATTTTAGGAAATTCACAATATTTTGAACGGTACGTGGATTGAAGCAAATTTGCAGTGTTAAGGGAATTGTTTTCATAAAACAATGCATTCCAAACAGCTCGCTTAGAAATACCAAAATGAAAATAATTTTATACAATTATACAAATTCAAAGCAAATGTATATTTTCGTGTTACACGTCCCGAAGTAGACTATTAAGAGCGTACTGAAGTACAATTATTCTACCCAAACGGAGTTAAAAAAAACAAACACACATATGCGATCTTAAAACCTGAGGAAAAGCGAAATTTAATTTTAATAGTTTAATAGTTTCCTATTGTTTCTCAGAGTGTAGTTTGAAAAGAAGCCTTTTCTTTAAAAAAAAATTCATAATTGCCTTTGTATTGAATATTGATACATCAGACTGCTCTTAATAAATAAAGTCCATTTATAGACATCCCGACAATAACATCACGAGAAATTAGCATAATGTACATAAATTAATGTAAACTATATGTCACTGTGTGTTAGATGCATTGGTGTCTAAGTCTATCCACAGCTCAGTATAACCCTGTAATTCCGCTAAAATCCGTTTTATGTTTGAATAAATTATAATTGATTTTAATTTTTTTTTAAATTGCAGCAAGCGTGCGGCAAATACATTCCAGCAGGCAGCACGGTGCAGGGCAACCAGACTGGCGTTGCAATGGACGGTACATATTTAGTGGAGGCGTCCTTCTAGGATCCGGCAACTAGCGCTCAACAGGAGAGCTACGTGTAACGGTGCCGTGCAAAGGACGTGACGTCACCGCGTCCCACCGGCCTGTGCACAGACATTAGCCAATGGCTTTAAATATACCACAATTATTAGGTTACAATTTAATAATAATAACGATCTAATTAAAACACAATACTGCCTAACGTTAAATATCATAATTTATAGAGGCCAGTGTTTAAGACAGTCGTGTCGTGAATGTGCGTCGACCTTCACTACGTCGTGGAAATATTGTCCTCTTCTAGGGTTCTTTTGAAGTATAGTTGTAATGAAACAGTATTAGTTAAGGGTTTTAATATTAATATGGATGTTTAAATTGTCTCTCCGGTGTCTGAGTCCAGTTGAAATTGGAGAGTTGAAAAGACATGTTTCAAATCAATGTTCGCTATAGTCCATAGTTTAAACCATATCAATCTTAGATCAATACAGTTTAAATACTTAATGTCGTCGTTACGATACTCAATAGTTCTCGCATTGAATGTTACTAACTCTGACAGCGAGAATGAACGAGAGCGAAGGACTGATTCGTGGGGAACGAATGAATGAGTTTATCGACATACAAAAGCGTATAAAGCCCGTTCGATCCGTAAATGTCCTTCAGATTTCGAATTTCGAATGCGAGCTATTTAAAGATGTGATTAATTTACAGATACATATTTGATGGGTAAGAAAGGATACTAAAATCAATAGTTTTAAAGATCATTTTGGTATTCAAAATTGGAATTCGAACACTTTGGAATTGTGATTACTGTATCACTGAAAGATAAATGTCGTTCATTCTTCCTCATTACTTCAGACATCTAGTTTCTTGCTCTCAAAGAACTAAATCGTTTGCGTAGATCTATATCTTTCCAACTCCACTAGGATACTAGTGCCTTTGAACTCATTAGATAAATTAAACATTAATAAACTGTTGCTCTGTGTTAGTGAAGTATAGAAATAGATATTCTCGTATTGAAATAATAAATTAACGGTGTAACGTAAATGTGTTTGGCACGTAGCTTCCGGGGGTGTTAATTGATTCCTACAGCTCACCATATCTTCGTAGGTACTTAGGTTAGGGGTTGATCGGTACAGTAATCAAAACTGTCTTATAACAGATTTCGATCGATAACTTTGAACTGATCTAGTTAGATAAGATTCAAGCCATTTTAAAATAGTCAAAATTTAAATCCGTTAGCATCCGACATTGTAGCGCGTGAAATTTGATGATTTTGATTAAATTTAAACTAATATTATATCATACAGGTATATTTTAATATATTTTTGTGATTAGATGCTGGATATGTCTTAAATCCTTAGATCGACGTGATGAAGAAAGTGGTGTATAAAATTATATATTGTATAGATAGAAACGATTTAACGTGTTGTACATCCTTTAATATTACAATTAAGGAGTTCTGTATGGTATTAGATTAAGCTACGTGCCGTAAATATTGCCAATACTTTTAGGCGGGACTAAGTATAATATTGGGCCAGTGTTTGGCCAATATTGGCGGCGGATGCCGAACCGAATGGAATTAGGACAGAGTAATTGTATAGCAGTATTTGTCCAATGTTTGCGACAATTACGGTTAGCGGGGGTACAAGGATTGAACAGTGGAATTATTGTATCTTCTAAGAATGATTGTCTTTAGAGCGATCCCTAAAATTAATATTAAAGTTACGCTCTTATGAATGCAACAGATCTTGTATGTTA
The DNA here is from genome assembly GCA_018244895.1 of Myscelus amystis hages. Lineage (NCBI taxonomy): Eukaryota > Metazoa > Arthropoda > Insecta > Lepidoptera > Hesperiidae > Myscelus > Myscelus amystis. The sequence continues at coordinate 8,111 of DWQT01000556.1, read as the reverse complement.
TATAAATAGATAGATAGATTCATTTAATTAGTAGATTAATTTCGTATATGTAAATGTTACTTGGTAGTTTGTAACATGTTAAATATGAGTTTAATGCATCGGATGCATATTTTAATGTAAGTGTAGTGTAAATGTTATATTTGATTTTGTAGATACGTGAGAAACGATTCGATGTTAAAAAATTGTCTCTTCCATAAACTTTTGCCAGAATTTCTTTTGATTTTGACTAAATAAACACTTTAATGTAACGTTCAATGAATTTTATATATACCTATAAATTATTTATGTAAGTGGATGTGATTATAGATATTGTCGATTTGATTTTTTTCAGTTTTTTAATAAAGAATCGTGAGAATTTATGGTGTAAAATATCCGATAGATTACAGTAACAGCAAGAAAAATTAAGGCTATGCGTGGGCATATTCTAACTATCTGGTCGCTTTCGGCGAGTTTTTATAGCGATACAATTGCGAAAACATCGCGATACAGTTACGATGCTGTCACTGGTTGTATACTTTCGCGACGAACCATTATTTTGCGTGCTGATGCAGCATTGCTGCATTCGTGAGAACTACACCCCAGTCTACCTTTGGAGCTCCTAGTCTTTTGCGCTGCCACAACCGAAATAGAAGTCGCTATTCTAAATCACTTTTATTAAGTCTTGTAAATGCGAGAAAGCCAAAATTTGCAAGGCAAACGGTCAACGAATTTTGCTATTGACTCGCTATAAAAAATTGTCGCGTATCCGCATCTGTAGTATACTAATGTTTGCTAATATGTGTGGACAGCGATCAAGCGCCAGTCTGTCAGATTAGGAAAAAAAAGTGTTTGACATCGAACTCGCCCTAGCAGTCTTGATCATAGCCTATCTGTCGCAAGATTTAGACTGTATCATTCGTATCAATAAACTTATTATTTCGCGTCTTGATAGCAAGCTTAAACTTTATATGTACATAGCTGTACCCTGCGCGCGTTGCTACGCGATAAACTAAAATAAATTTGAAGGAAGAACAGTGGCGCCATCTATCGTAAATTGTTCGTACCAACTCAGAAACCTTCCCGGGCTCGTGCACAACAACTTTGCTCATCAAATGCATAGTTCGTGAACATACATAAAACACTCGTAAGTCTATAAAGAAGAGACAGACAAACACTCATTTTTATAATAGATTTCTGGACAGTAGTGCAACGTGCGCAATATTCCCTACACTAGGCTTAGTCTATTTATACTCTGTTAAACCAGCACCTATCCTAAGAAAACATTGTTTCGATACGATTATTACAAATCCCATGCTAAAATATATTGTTATAATTAATTTTATTTAAGCTTGCATTTATAATAATTTAAGATCACTGCAATCCTCGTTATGAGCGGTTTTATTCAATTTCCCATAACAAAGATACAAATGGTACAGTTATTATAACATAGATAATATTTCGATTATAATTTATTAATGTTAATATAACACCTCTGTAAAATTAATCCCTGTGATTTTAAATGGCTGTTTATTATTCTTATTATTATTACTAACATCGTTCTGTTTTGTGTCCATATTATTATTGTTTTCAGCATACGATTGGAAGAGTAACTCGTAGACATTTAAAATAATAAAATAATGTTACTAGGTATAAAAATATTTTTGGTGTATTGAATTTTATAATTTATTCGATGGAATTTCTAATGGCAATTTTATTTAAAGTTATCATAGAATAAATGTAATAGGAAAAAAATTAAAAAGATGAGTAGATATTTAATTTTTGTGCTTTGACACAACAGAGAAAATATGCGAAGCTGTAGTTAGTTTTTCAATCCATTACCGTTTTAGTATTATCATTGTCTACACTTCGTAAAGGTAAGGAAATGTTTGAGTCAACCTGAGGGAGGGAAGGCGACTATAAATAATTCTAGTCATTTCATTGAAATTCATTGATTTCATTGAAGTTGAATTTGTAATTCTTTTCATCATTTCATTTTAACATTAATTGAAATTGGAATTTATACCTACTAGTCGTATATATGTACGTGAATATTCTTCGAAGACTTTGTATTATGTAAATTCTCAAATCTATTGCCTTCTTTAAATAAATTATTGATATGTAAAATATTTATAATATTAACTGTATGTTTCGTCACATTATGTATGTAATTATTTAAGTAAGTGCCATGTTATAAAATTGGATTTTAAATACGAAATTTTAAAACTTTTATCTTAGTTTTAAGTTTTGAAAAAATTGAAATTTTAAATACGACTTCATTTTACTCGATCGTAACTTATTTTAATATTACATGAATTTCAACATTTAGATAAATTGATTAAACCTTTAAAATTAATTATTTTGGCCATTTGATGGACGTTCAAAGCGCCTAAATTGTGCATGCCTCTTGTGGCGCATTTAAAATGAATAACAACAATTAATATTTAAAAATTTTAACTTTTAAAATTTAGTGACGAGTAAGCTTATGAATTTATTTTTAATTGAACATAGTGCGTAACCGCACTCATAGACATTTCTGTGAAGTGACTGTCAATATGACAGATGGGGGAATGTCACTTATTTTCAATTAACAACCTTAACTATCAATCAACGTGGAACGTGACATTATATTCAAGTATAAACATGCAAAAATCCATTTTATAATTCCTGTTACATCAAATGTCAAAATCCAATCTGTCAGTCTGACAGTTATTTTTAATCTGTATTCATGATGTGTACAGTCGCTATACTATAGAAGGAAGGACGCGTGATTATTGATTGGGATTTGTCAGTGTGCCAACATAGTGAAAAAACACGAGGCTACTTTTCAAACCAGGGTTATTAATTAATACAACGCTAACTTTTTTTTTTCTACTGTTGGAACACGCGTCTTCACGCACTGGCCACACGTGCGGGATGCCTAATCTTAGGTGTCCTAAATCTTAGACAATATTAGGAAAATTTTGGACAACCGCATAACATCCAACGTGAACCATAAAATCTATTGGAAACAATGCTGAGCATTTTGAGCTTCAGATTGAGAACCACTTTCAATATGACACTAGCCTAGATACCGAAGACCGTCTCCTGGTTTGAAACACTAGAACCTCATGTTGAATTCAGTTTTCTTTTCACATTTACGAACAGTTAATTCTCTATCAGTTTCGCTTGTAATATCTCTATTTTAATAAATAAGTATTTAACTATTTTTATGATAGTGTCCTGAAATGTTTTAAGTTGAAAATTTATAGAGTTGTGAGAGTAAGAATGTCGTTGGACCAATCAGGAAATTCAAATTGTGGTGTGCTGGTTATGTGGGCAGTGGCAGAGGTGCGATTATATAGATGCCAATTTTCAGCTCCACCCCTAAATAATATTAATTATTTTTTGCATAATCTTATTACCTTTGTGACCAGATAATTCAAATGCTATCAATTCCAGCATTAACATCTGTATAATCGAATCTTACGTAAAGTATTAGAGCTGCACTTGAGTTTGGCACTGGTATGTACCAGATAGTATCATAAAATATTGAGATATTCAAAGTATTCCTAAATTGACAGAATATGTGTTCTTGTTATCGAATTCCATTTTTAAAACTCAAGTGTGCGCTCTCAACTATACAAGCCACAAGTTTTGGTAGTTACATAACTAGTAACGCCATCTATGACTCAATTAATTTTACAATTCCAACGGCTTTTATGGTTTTTTATTTGGCACAAAGCACGATCAGCGGATTACATTAATTCAGCCATGGTATGCATTGGATTGTTTCGGGATAGCATAATATAAAAATAGTTGATCAATTGAAACATAGATGGCGTAACTGGTATGGCAGAATGTGAATGTGTGTTAGCGAATCTATTAGTGTTTCCAATTTGATAAACTACTGAGGTGTAATATAAGATCTTTGGTTGAGAACCTTTAGCTTAATAATATTCTTTGTTATTTTGAAGAAAAAAAATGAATTAAAACTTAATTGTATATAACGAAAAATGTGTTGTTTATTTACGCCTGAATCCTAAATCTACCTCTTAAATGAGCTAATACGAAAAACTGCGAAAATAACCGTTGTAGATTTTTTTTATTGGCTGATAGAAGTACCGAGAAATATCATGTTCTAAAACTGATTGCAATAAAATAAAGTAGGTTAAGAGCTTTTATTTTTATTTCTAAATACAACCAATGAATTGAAATACACCAGAAATAAATCCCTATGTTAGTTGTAAAAACAGCTATTTACGACGTTCACATAGTATAAAAAACAGGTTTATTATAAATGTTTCGATCGCAGTGCTGTGCACTGTCATTATTATAGCATACTGCTGATATTTTATAGGCTAGCGCCATCTAGGTTCAAAATAATGAAACATGTGCGGCAGCATTAACAATAGTACACATTGCTGCTACTAGATGGCAGGACGCTTCTAAAAATTATTTAAAGAATATCTTACTATAAAAATAACTTAAACATGATGGTCCGAAAACATTATTTTCTTAGTATATCTTAATTTTAGTTACCTCAATTTATCTTGCTTATTAATTATTGTCTTAGATTATCTTAACATTTAAAAGACCGTCATTTGTAATAATCATTAAATAGAATGGGAACTTTAAGTTTAAATTTAGAATGCATTCGATAAATAATGAAAATTACGCTGCCGTAATACAGTATTTCGGAGAAAACCAACAAGCGTTATTAAGTGTATATAAAAATGTGGTTATGGCATTGTTTAAAAATCCTATAGCTGCTAGTAAATAGCCATTCTACTTCACTCTGTGGAAAAAATATTAAGGCTGGTGCATAATAATTCCATCGCAACGGACGACTGGCCATACATGATATATCGAAGCAGACTATATTAATTTCTTCTTTCCTTACGCGACGACTAATTTATTTTGTTCGTGCTGTGCTGCAGGTGAAGTTTAGATTCCGTGATATCGTGATTGGTCTGCATATTTTAGCTGCACAACAAAGTATGTAAGTAACATCTTCAAAACATACATAGATCGTATGGATTATATTTAGACTAATCTATTACATACATAACCATCACGCCAGGTCCCTAACGGGGTAGGCAGGGCGCACCGAGTGCCAAATATCTCTGTCGTTACAAACCTGTCGTGCTTTATCCACATCCACCACTCTCTTCATGCATAAACGCCTGTATATAGTTATATACATGCATTGTATATACTATGCAAATTTTTTAAATGTTGAAAAAGTTTTAATTAATTCTTATAAATTCAAAAATAACAATGTTACATACAAACTGACATTCCACATTAGGTACACTCTGTATGAATCTTATATCAAAACATTAAACATGCTGTTTGAAATAATTGTTTCTTTAACATGAGTTAATATACTTCAATAATTTTATATTTCACATCGTGCAACCGAGGTCAACGACCTTTGCATTTGATTTAAAAATAACTTCAGCTACATCGCATTCTCCGTCAATCGAAATTTAACAACAATTACTTACAAAACGGGCGTTTCAAAATTTATTATATAATATTTGACATTCAGATGGAATTCTATCTTCAGATAACACTTTCACATTCACAAATTACGCATACACAAAATTTTATTCCGGGCTAGAATCGAACTCACTCACGGCTCGACAGTCACTAGCCACTAAGCCAATGGATCAGTCGGACGAAACGGTATGATAGACGGAATAAATTGAACAGTTACTAGAATTTTGTGAATAAAACCAAATATTCCAACGCATCATGCTAATACTGGGTATGAGTTTCAAAGACTTCATCCATACGCAGTTTTCATTGCGTCCACAGTTCATAGTGAAAAGACCCCGCCATTTAAAGTGCGGGGAACTTAGAAATAAGTATGCGTGTGTAGCAACAGCCACAGTTGCGCTAGCCTAGTTCGAAATTCAAACTTTCAGACCCTCATTCCAGGTCTGGGTTCAATCTTAACACCGCATCTTAGATTTATTATGTGCGTTTGTTACTTACAATTTTAATGTCACTCGCTATAACGGTTAAAGAAAACGTGAACAAATCACTACGACTTAGAGATGTTACAGAAAATGTTTTTAAGGTACGCGAAGTCTGCCAATCTAAGTGGACTAAGGCTAAAAACCTCACTATGAAACCTGTGTCCAACAGTGGGTTAAGGGTGGATAGTATAGCAACAAAACGGCTTAGCGCTGCTATTTGAAACGATGAAATAAGAGCATATTTTTCACGACTACTTAATACTTACGTTAGTTTTAAAAAGCACGAGAAAGCCGATTAACTTCGCAAGCCCCGGTACAGTTATATGATGAACACATACATAAAACACACCCACACATACATACAAACACACACAAGCAGTGATTGTGGAGAAAATAAAAAAGGCGATAAGTGTGCCTTAATTGAGCGCTGCGGCAGGTACACCCGCTGGAGTTATTGGTCAATAAACCTTCCATTTTAATGTCCTATGTAAATCACGCCTGAACAAACAAATGAAAACGGTACATAGCATCATAAGAGGACAGTATTAAGTAAGTACTTCTAACATCTGTTTTCAATTGCCACCAATTGTTGTTAAAACAATTTGACTTGTTAATCAAATGTAATTGCTAAATTGTTATTCAGGTTGTTAATTAAATTCAAATCCAATTTTTTTTTTTAAATTTCGCATATCGAGCCAAAAATATCAAAAGTTATTTTACACTCATAAATACTGAATTTTAAATTTGACTTGTAAAGATAAATATTTTGCTTTCTGCTTACTCCCATAGCTGCCTGGTGGTATAATAATAATAAAATATAACGATCACCACATTGCTCAAGCCCTAGACAGCTAATTGACATTGACAGTTAACAGCTTCTACTATACTATTACTACTACTACCACTATACTACTATAATACTACTACTACTACTACTATTACTACTATACTACTACTACTACTCCTATACTACTACTGTACAGCTGATACTAACAAAATTCAAACCGTCCCTATAAATAAATAAATAGCCCTTTTAGGTAGATACAGTGTCAGCAGTACAACTTGAGATTTGCACATAAACAAAGCGTGTGTCCTTTTGAAGTAACCTGTGTCCTTTAGAACGCCGGCTGTACCGTCCACAATGCGGTTGCAGCGTACGTAGCGGGCGCGGTGCGAGCCGCCACAGTTGGCCGGCGGAGCGAGAAGTTCAAATCTCCGTCGTAATTGATAAATAAACGGCACGTGCGCCCGGGTCAACACACTTGTATCGCACATTGTACTTAACAACTTCTGCTTTAGTAACGACAAGCTGACCCGGCAAACGTTGCTTTGCTATATAAATTATAATTATCACCCCCGCAACCTCCTTACAGGTGTAATTTCGTGAAATCCGTTCTTAGCTGACGTTTACTCGCCGAAAGGAATATTCTTACCAAATTTTTGAAGTCTCTAGGTCTTCTAGTTCCAGAGATATCGTGATGAGTCAATATATCGCTGTAAATTTCGTACATGTATTATATATACTCGTAGATAATAATGGATAGCATAAGTTGCCGATGCTCTGTCTTAATAATATGAATTTTATTCGGATTACATTAAAAATGGCATCACGCCAGGTCCCTAACGGTGTAGGCAGGGCGCACAGAGTGCCAAATATAGCTTTCCTTACAAAACTGTCGTGCTTCATCCACATCCATCACTCTCTTCATGCGCACGCCGGTTTCGGAGACTCTTGACTCCCCTCAGCAAGTGTCTGACCTATTTCTCGTGATAGGACAGTCTTGGTCTGCATTATAATAGTATGATTAAAATTAGATGAGATAAACTAACTTACAAAATTAATTCAATTTACATCCAATTTGAAAGAACATGCCAGAACCTTAGATCTAGCACTCAAGTTCTCGCAGTCTTTGACCAGTAAGAGATTCGTCAAATAGCTCTTTATTATAATTATTATCAAGATGTATTTCAGCACAATTCAGACGCGGCGAAGTCTATTTTAGAATAATTATTCGTAGACACAAAAGCCTTATGTTGTAACGACCCGGACATTTGGAATGCAAAATTTGTATGCAACAAATATTGCAATCATGTCTAAAGGCCGGTTCAGACTACGACACTATACACCGTACACTCAGTGTATACATCGAATGTCTCTGTGTGAACACG
>DWQT01000555.1:0-21529 GCA_018244895.1 Myscelus amystis hages | reverse complement strand
TCTAGCCGCGAAGGTCCACAATCGCTCGGCGGCGCACCGAGACGTTCATTACCTCTTAGCCCACCGAACCTATATAATTACCGCCTAAACAAAATGAGCCACGCGGCTATCACGAACTGACGAAAATTATAATCACCACGCGAACTGGGTGTAGGTTGATAATATGGTAAGGAAACGGTGTACGAACTGGATACACACGATACTGAAACAAGCTCTTTGGCATTAAGTAATGAAATATTCGGTACTACTTATGCCCATAACGAGTTTCAACGATCAACAATCACGGCGAAGGGAACCATGGCGAGGAATCCTGCACACCTTGGAATGTACAGTGTTATGTAGGGGTTATTTTTGACCAGCAAGGTAGACCATAGCCCAAAACCATCTACTCGCCAGAGGATCCCGTTTTTAAAGAGTGCAAGGAATGTTGTAAAAACACATGATTTTTACTTACATCTTAGGCATTGAATGATCGTCGTCTATTTAGGTAACGTTTATATTCATTACACTCAATTCTACGTCTTACAAATTAGACAGAAGTCAGAGGTCCGGTTCTTTTGTTAAAAAGGACTAACAGCTAAATAAATGATGATAACACCCAAACAAAAGCGATAATTGCGTTCGCTGGAAGTAATAGACATAAATCGTGTCCGAGTTAGCAACGAGCCGCGTTAATAATAAGTAATAACGAAACAAATCACCCACAAAGCAATAGCACAATGAATGGATGTAGTGCGTGGGCGTTGGGGGGATTACAAAATCACAAATTGATCCGCAAATCCGAAGCGACGGGCGTACTGTCCGGCCAATATTTCCATAGCAGCTGTTGTAACGCGGAACAATCGATGTGTCGGGTGTCGTCGGGGTGAAAAAATGAACGGACGCAACATGTGGAACCCGCTGCCGGGAGCCGCCGGGCACGTGCAGCGGACAGACGTCGCGTCGCTATACCAATGACTGAGCCCCGAAATCGGAAAACATCAACATCAAAACTCACATGCATTTTTTTCAATATTTAACATAGCTGTCCCCACAAACGTTTGTTGCTTTGCCATATAAATGATTTTGCTGTTGTCGCAATATTTTTTATTGCTGCTCCTCTCCTATTCACCTTAGCGTGATGTTATATAGCCTACAGCCTTCCTCGATAACTGAGCTATCTAACACTGAAAGAATTTTTCAAATCGGACCAATATTTCCTGAGATTAGCGCGTTGAAACAATCAAACTAACAAACAATCAAACAAACTCTTCAGCTTTATATTATTAGTAAATTTATATTAGTAAAAAACCCAAAATCACATTAAAAAATTACCAAAGCTCGATTTTATAATGTACCTATGAACAGTTAAAACGAGATTTTACCACGACGTGGAAGCGGGAGATAACGCTACGACGGTCTCGGAGTTTGACTATTCAGCGAAATCAATGGCGTGTGACCGGCTGCTGAGGTCGGCCGCTGGGTGACGCTGACATTCTTTACCCACGTCGTGTTTCATTTGTGTTTTTTAAAACGCCTCAGACGCCGGCTCGCCGGCGGTGCCGCACCGCGAGATGCGATAGAGTCGCCCACCGTAACTTAATTATCGCGGCGCATTCAGCGGATACATGTAAATGGTGTAATTAAAGATCGTATCGATAGGAACGTACCAAATAAGTACATTAAACGACTGAAATCATCAATTTCCGCCTAATGATGCGATAAACCTGTTTCAGCCGCCGCCGATCCGTGACGTGTAGCATAATGCGAAGCTCGCATTCATTGACGCGCGTCGACGATCGATGGGGTAATCTAGCGGTCATCCTCTCCCGGCGTTGTCTGTGCATCGGTTGCGGCATAAAATTATCTGGGCATTAGCGGGTCGGCGGGGCGAGCGGGGTGTCCGGGGACCATTTGTCATCGGCGGGGGGGTGGAGGAAGAAAGTGGCGGCGACTCGGGGCTGCAGACGCGACCACAAAAACAAGACGCGCAGAGCAGGGGCGGACCCAGCGCGCCCGCTCCGGCCCGCGGCGGCCTCGTGCAGCCTAGCCTCGCCTCGCCTCGCTACTACATAGACAACTATGAACGATGTATGTTTCTGCTTATATCTGTATTCTCTATTCTATAGATATATAGTACTTAGTTTATTTATATCAAATGGTTTAACCAAACTGATAGTACGTACACCGTTATTTAATTATTACTTTTGTCTGTATTTCTAACTGTCTAAATGTCCCCCTTTTCTTGCTCACATTCGAGCAAGAAAAGGGTGACATTTTTAACATGAAAATCATAGGTGCAGCATTTCACTTTTTAGAAAATTCGGCAAAGTGCAATTGAGTTTTCCACTTATCTTCTGTAGTCGGCATTTCAATCACAGTGCTCTTTATGAAACACCTGTTTTGTCACTTACTACACTTAGGTTTTACTAGGTTTCTACAGGTTATATAGTTTCCAAGATACTAGTTATGAGTTTAGTTAAATATGCATCATTTAAATCGCTAGTCACCGGAGAAGCGGAGTTTTCCTAAGGTTGGCGCGAAACACTAAAACACCATCCCTGAAGTTCCATTAGAGTCCATTATTCATCCGGGCGAAGTATAAACAAAATTTACAATGCAAACCGCACCCATTCGCGCTATTAAAATTTCGCGCCCTCGAAAATCCCAGTAAAAGGGTCAAAGGAAGGCGTCACGTTGCCTTGCGGAAGGTAGCCGCAAAAAGCTCTCCGCACAAACTATATTTAATATTAGACCATAAGGCGCCTTACTTTTTGCGCTGAGGGTCCTTGCGAGCACCGCCAGCGGACGCAGCTTATTCAATTACAAAGAACTCTCACAAATTACATTCAGCCGTAGAAAACAGTATATGTAAAGAAAACATTGTGATATTTTAAATTTCGATCAAACACTATTCTCGATTTAAAGACCACTGTGGGAAGTCATTTATGATTACCGTCATGCTACGTCCCTAACGAATATTTAAAAAACAGTAGGACAAAGCGTACTTTTCAACATTTTCAAACTACCAGTTACTATATCGACACGATCAGTAGGAAAACTGACTTAGTCCTATAGTTTAGTGGAACCGAAATGTATTGATGAATTTCTATAACTCAGGTAGGTAAGTAGGTACTGAATGTTATCGAAACATTAGACGTACGGAGCAACCAACGCAAGAACGCAAGGACAAGTACCGTAGAAAGTTACGTAATGAATAAAATTAATGTCAAAATTAACACACACATATTTAGTAAAATATAGCACATATTAGTCTGTGAATATTAAAACTATTGAGTAATATTAATGTTCATTTCATTTATAAGTTACCTATGTAATTAGGTAGGTACAAGCGACTTTTAATATTACCATTGTTTAAAAATTCTGTAGTCTATGAAATCTGAATTCTATGATACTTACCATACGTCTAAAAATATGTGGCAGAATGTAAATAAATACCGTTGTATTGTGAACGTAGCGGTATTCGTCTCAATTTGAACTTTGGCATAAATCCGATATCAAAAATAAAGTGCAAGTAATCCAAAAAAAATTTTAACATCCTAATGCCTAGAATTAAAAAAAGATTAAGAAATTCAAATTGAGAATGTCAATGACCTACAATAAATTAGGACGGTTTGAATTGTTATATACGATATTTCTTTGCGAACATGGCATACCCACGCGTAAATGGTCCGTTCTCCCACTTAACGATAATAATTACGTGGAAGGGTTTATATGATAAACATTTTAATTTGTTAATTTGGTGAATTGCGAACTGTAATAATTACACTTCCCATGTCATGTGTTGCGTGACGTGATTAAATGATAAATTATTATCGCGTATAACGCGTAGGTATGAAAGAGTAGCATCATCGTGCCGGTGTCTTGACCTTTTGCTTCCTTAACGTCTCGTGCAGCCACTCATAAATGTACATTAGAATACACTAATCAAGAGTATTATAACATGGAATATAAGATTTTTGTCTGTACTTCCTGCATATGTTAGTAGGTAGGTAAAGTAGTCATAATTTTTAGGGAATTAATTCGATTTGCTTCAAATTTCCATATCAAACGCAAGTCTAATACAATGAAAATATGTTATTAATTAAGTGTTAATTTCAGTAATAAAAGAATAAAATATACATAATAATTCATTCAGTGTGCGTGGATTTTTTTTTCAAAATTTGATATTAGCCTTTTTAATTTAGTAGCTAGGCAGAAATTGAATTTGCTAGTATAATTAATTTGGTTTAGTGTAAGCGAAAAGAATATCTTATATCTTGACAGAAAAATACAATTAAAAGAAATATCCACGGATGTGGTAGAAACAGAAGTTGGTAACAGATGTACGTAGGGTTGCCACTCGCTCGGCTCAGGTGCGGAATCGATTATTGGACCTGGGGAAACCAGGCATGTCCAATGAAATGGAGCAAAAACAACGGAAGTTATGTTGTTGATTGTAGCGTAATGTTGTTGTTAACAAGCAGCGAGAGTCTAGTGGTATGGATTTCAATATTTCACTTTTTGGTACAAATCCCGGCATGCACTCCGAATTTTTCAAAGTTAGGTGAATTTTATAAATTAAAGGATATGCTGATTAAGTAAATTATTGCGAGGAAATCTCACCTTACCTTAACCTTCACCTTAAGTTAAGAGTTCTCCACAGTGTTATCTGAGGTGCATGGAAACTGCCAATCCGCACTTGACGCGATAGACTTTGTTTACGTAAAATTTATTTACGTATTCAGAATTATCAGAAAGTAAAAATGTTCGCGAAAAAACAATTATTACGGGACTCAGCGGTGGAGAGAATATCCCTCGGTTTCAGGGCCTAATATTTTCCTTTCATATCTGTCCGACCCCGTCAAAGTCGATTTCATATGGACATAGATAATTCTAACGCGATAGAAGCTGCTCAGTAAATATCAGTAAGATTGAATGATAGTTCCGAGCGTGTAGTGGTCGACCAGCCCTAGGAGCGCGGCACATGGAATCATTAGCAGCAGTCGCTCGTTTGTTAGGGCCGTTCGCGGCCGAGACGCGTTTTTGCCCCCGCGCCAAATTGCATCCGCACAATACGCGCCCCCAAATTGATTTCGAATTAATTGCGATAAAATATTACCGTATCTGTACATCGACTCCGCAAAAACCGCCGCTATCTCACAAAAACGCGCTGCATTCTCTCTCGATTCGAATTCGTTACCTTTTTAAACGTTTCAAGTTTTATCTTCCGAAATTATCAATAGCAAAATGACTGGCCTCTTGGTCGAGTGGTTACGGACCCTGACGGCGAAACCGGATTTGGGTTCGATTCCCACGCAGGACAGACATTTGTGCGATGTGCACATTTGTTTGTTCCACGTATGGGTGTAATAACAATATTTATATAAGTATTATAAATTATATATCTATAGAATATGTAGTTTACTGTATATGTACTGTCTGGTCATTATAATATGTACTGTCCGGTCATCATAGTACAGGGTTGCACAGTTTAAGATCAGCTCAGTTGTTCTATACGAAATTAATCTGAAATCCCTATAGATTTAAAGTGCGAGAAGATAGGTAACTACAGTAAAAGTATCGTACACATTTGTAGGACAACATGTACTGATTAAAGAAATATATTCAATCGTACCTACAAGTGTTTGTCGACACGGAATATGAATTGTGCAATGGTCATAAATAATAACCAAGTAGGCTGCATACATTTATCTATTGTATTCATCGCTGATCACACGAGGGGGGGCAGCGCTTGCGACCGGGGACATTGCGGCGGCTCCTATCGATAGCCAGAGATCGAGGATGATGTAATTGAATACAGACTAATACCAGACACTTGTAACGTTCTAAAAAACTCCGCCCCACCTTATTATCATTCTGAACTCATAAAGGACCAAGACTTTTTAGATTATATCGAAATGTAACATTCAAATGTCAAATTCAAATCGCACGGCTGTTTGAACATGTTATGGTGTTCCACTCGCTCGTATAAATTTAGCAACAAGTATTTGTTTTAATGTTAAAAAATATATAAACTAAATTAATTGCGTTATAAACTTTTAGTATGTGTAATTTTTTTAATAAAACAAAAGAGTAAATGCATCTTCTTACGGACTCCTCCCGACACCCATGTATGTCCATATGTGTTACAGTGTTACGTTCTGCAGTACATTTTTTTTTAAACTGTCATTTCTAAATATTCTACTAACTACTATCTCTAAATAAATCGAGACAAATTCAAGTAACAACAATAGTTTTGTTCATTTGGTAAAGAAAATTTAATTTATGAAAGTTATTCTATAAGAAGTACGAAATTATAAAACTACAATTTAATCATAAAAACGTTAATGGTTAATTTTTTACTTACTTACAAAACGGGCGTGCGTTACGACTAGTAAAATTTAAAAGTGGAAATAATTTATAAATGCATAAGATATTTTAATAGATGTTTTTTTTTATAGGAAAGCATTACTTTTGTTTGGATATCTTGAATCTAGCACCGTTGTTTTCTAACCTATGTGACGTATGAATCGAACAATATGACGTAACTAAACACGTAATTCTAAAGTGAGAACAGACTGTCAGTACAGCGAGGTGAACATCGGTCCTCATTAAAGACGGGATATCATAGAAAATGGCGAGAGATCACGCAACGCCTTAATCGGTCTCTTGACGCGATGGCCCTTCCCATTCCGCTGCCAGTATTACTGAAATGACAATCGCAAATTTACCAACAGAACTCGAAACGCATAACAATTTAGTTTATCATTTGAACGCAAAATTACTGTGCCCACACCGAGCAGTTAAGATATGATTTATGGTTATTTTACTATTCACAGATTACGGTTAGAAATAACCACAAGCAGTGTTCACTATCGAGATGAATACTTGTTATAGGTGTCGGTTGCGACACACCCACGGCGAACGGGAATTTTACAATCATGTATTGAATATTAGCTGTATTTGTGACAAAATATCTATTACCTATAAAATAGTAAATGAAGTCTCCCAATCCGCGGCTCCGGGTTCAAATCCAGGTACGCAACTGTGAATTGTTACGTGCGTTTAATAACTTAAAATATAATTATGACCAGCTAAGTAGAACGCACGCGTCCAGAGAGTCCAGACTTGTGTAGCGTGATAGACTAACGTCTAAGACCTCACTAAGACAGGGCACTGCTGTCTGATAGAGGAATAATTAAAGGGTCGGAAACAAAACTGAACTAAGTATACGTTTACAAAAATTGGTATTTTCGGGTCGAATACAAAAAAGCATCAGTCAGTACGCAGCGCTTATGCGATACGTATGGAACGTAATAGTTTTTTAAATACACAATTTTCACGGCCACGTAACCTACTATTGCAGTTGAGATCAGATAATGCAACTTTTTCATCAACACCGTAGCGATTTCAATGAATGCAGAGTGATTTGGGAAAACCGCGCGCGCCGAGCCGGTTTTCCCAATAGCGATATAATGAGCTTTCGTACTGGCCGTCGGAGACTGCGGAGCCCCGAAATCCTCACTAATCGACAACGTCTCATTAACGGAAGTCGCTCGTTTCGACACGGATACACTCACGGTCGGAGGTTTTCGTTTTAAATCTCCATTATTTATTTCAGCTCGGGTTTCGCAAACGACGTTTTACTTTGCGAGCGAAACAAAAGTGAGAATGGACCGGCTAACTAAACAATTGACAATCACCTTAAAAAAACCAATAAGTTGATACATAGATACGATTCCTTTGAACAGAACGAATAAAGAATTATTGTATTTCGACGAGAGTAAATTAAACATTTTTGTTATTTGAAATTAATTAAATTCCTCTAAATGAAATGTTCCTCCAATCGAATAATAATTTCCACATTTTCACATCAAACAACAATGAGTATAAAATATTAATCTTATTGCGTTACACGTAAGTATTAACTATTGCACTTAAATGCTAATGAGATTCTACGTCGAGTATCATCAGATTTTTCACAATTTCTATTATATTATTTCCACACTATGAAAAGGTTTATTCCATCTTTGGTTGTCTTTTATCCTATGTAAGATGATTCGACAAAACTTAAGATGATATTTTCATGCAATCTAAAAGTAGGTACTGCTAAATATTAAAAATTAAAATGTATTTGAAGTTATAAAACGTTAATTAAAATACGTTATTATTTCGCGGTGAGCTATAAAATGTAGAATATTTTCGTTACGCGTTACGTAGAAGATACGGATTATAAAATTATCCTCTTTGTAAATTTCGCTTCCAAGATCGCTCATAAAGCAAAAACGAATGGACCGATTTTGATGAAATCTATGACGATACTACTTATCTTCTGGATTACGATGTAAGATACTTTTTACAGCGGAATAAGGCACACGCGCGCAAGCGAATGACCCTAGTAATGTTATAATATAATTATTCAAATATGTTTTTTTTTCATATAAAAAAGGAAGTTATTTTGTACTCTTGTACGGTGTGTTAATAAAATCTAAATTAACAGACAACAATTACTTAATTGAATACATTACCCGCGAACAGTGGTAATTAATGTGTATGCTGATGAGTAATTATATTATTCTAATTTATTATACTACATAGTGGTTACTGGCTGCACCCGAAAACCGTATTAATTCCGCCTTGGCAACCTACCTTCATCAACGAATTTGTTGAAAAATTCTTCAAGAAAAGTAAATATTATATAGAATTGCTTTTGTAATTCCCCAATTAACTATCATAAATACAGTCCGAAAACTAACTTATGACCAATAGTTATGACTAACTAACTATCCAAACTAACTTATGACCAATAGTTATAACTAACTATTCAAATTAACTTATGACCAATATATATTTCGGAATACTAGCATAATTATAATGTTAGTATTCCGAAAAATATCTAATACGGCTCCCTTATGACTTTCGTCGTAGGTATTCTTAATAGGATAATTATATATAGTGGACCTTGTTTTTAAAGAATAGTATGAGAAAGAAAGATATAATAAGATTTTGAATTTTTTTAAAAACTAATTCGAACTTCAATTTAGTAGAAGCTCACAAAGCAGACAGTCCGCGTGCAAGGACATTAGCATCCAATTTTCGGTTATACTTCGACGTGTGATAGACAATGTATTTTTTAAAAGCACCAACAGTTTCTATTCCGATCGTTATAATGTTGTTTACATCATTAGTACGCTTCCTCTTCCACCTCGTTCGGTCATAGCTGAGCGTCGTGATGATCCCGCCTTAACCTTTTATTGATTATACGCCAGTTTATTGCATAGCTTAATTGCCCAACTGTTCGGTGACCTGGTCACATTGTATCTTGCAATTTTGTTCTCTTGGCTCTTTCGTTTAATTATCTGGCTGTATCCAAAATACTAGAACACACTCTTTAGATCCATGGTACGAAACGCCTGGTTTACACTTCGATGTCTTTAAAGACAGAAACGTTGGTTCTAAAAGCTGACCACGTTTACGCAGCATTCATAGCCAATATCACACTTCGAACGCAACAATACTACGCGTCAGCTGTTTTAAGATCCAAGTTTTAGCGACAAACATAATATAAGTATAGGGGAATACTACGGGCCTAATACATACAATATAAGTTTGAGTCTTTTCAAGCACATTCCGTTTCTTTCTTCTTCATCATATTATCTAGTTGGTACGTAACTGATTTAGCCATTCAATGCGTTGTCCGACTTAAGTTTTGAAGTCCGACCCGCTCTTATATAGCTGGCTAAGCCAAGATACACCATTTCATCTATCAGCTCATATTGATTCAAGATATCTTGCTGTAACGGCGTTAGATTCACGATCGTGATTTTCTTTTTGTCTTTTCATCCGGAGTCTCATTTCTTTGCTGGTGGCGTCCAAACGGGCCAGTAGTCCAGCCATGTCTGTTATTGTAAATGCTATAAACATTGTGTCATCAGTATGGGAAGTTCAAAATCTTGTTAACCACTCCACATTACAAGTCTCATTTGCCCGCCCGCGGCAATGTCAATTGTAACGGTTACTATGCAGTCAGACTAAGTAATCCAACATTACGATATCCTAAAGGATAGTAATGTTTAATTTATATTGATTGCACCTTGACACCTCTTTAACGAAATGAAGGAAGTGCGACACGCGTTTTTTCATTATTTCCATATTTATAAGTCCCCCTTACATAAATGACTGTTAAACGAAAAGAAAAATCGTCTTCGAAAGAACCTTGAAATATATTTTTTTAAAGGCACTGATATTTCCCAGAAATGGTTGCGGATCTAACGTAGAAAAATATGGTTTAAATATAAGAAAAAATTATACTCTCTTAAAATACACTTAATTATCAGTACACAATAGTAATATATGTATTCCCTGATCCAATTTCACAAGTAATTTCTTAATGGAAAAAAAATAAGCAAAATTAAATTTCATAGAGTTTAATCTTATTGAATACTAATTATCATGGTTGGTTGTTCAATGGTGATTCATTAAAAATACATTAACAAAGCTGGGAAATGTGAACAGTTTTCGACTTCTCTGTGCGCTACAAGTGTCACTTTTAAATGAATAACAAGATTTTGTAAGTGTATGCAATGTCTAATTTCCTATTAATTAAATATATTCATTTTGAAGAGCAGATATTAAGTGATATGATGAGATGATTTTGAAATGAGATCTAAAAATAAAATATAACATTTTTTTTGTTCTAAATTTTCATTCAAAAATTGGCTTTGGCTGAGTGTGTATATGGCATCGCCATTATAATATACACAAAAGATTAATGTGTATAAGTAAACGAATTTTTTAAGTGTGGCAAGTCAACTGGATTAGCAATAAGAAGCATCATGCCTGCACCCATTCTCATTTCTCTACCAGTGCTTGCATTAAAATGCTTCCGTTTAGCATATTAGGCAGTAGGGCTCAAACTTTTTTTAATTACCATTGCTCCATAGTCTTCAAACTGAGTCACATTAGGAACTAAAGTCCCATTTAAGATTGGGTACACATAGCTGGAGTATCAATCAGACTACATGCCTGTTGCTACTTCATCAGTTAAAATACAATATAAGTATATACGAACCAGAACACATATTTTAAGATGATCATTTAGCAAAAAAGAAGCTAAACCTAGTTCATATAGAGTGAATTATTGTTATTTTAA
This sequence comes from Myscelus amystis hages, assembly GCA_018244895.1. Classification (NCBI taxonomy): domain Eukaryota; kingdom Metazoa; phylum Arthropoda; class Insecta; order Lepidoptera; family Hesperiidae; genus Myscelus; species Myscelus amystis. The sequence goes on along the minus strand of DWQT01000555.1, from coordinate 10,395 downwards.
AAATGCATGTTGAAACTTAAGGATGTACACTTAAATTGTGTAAGAACAGAAAGATTTCTCGTATTGCAATAAATCTTACCTTACAAATAGTTGTTCTTGATTGTTGACCCTCCATGATACAACTGTAGCCCCTGAATAAAAAAAAAAAATCTATAAGTTTTGTTACAGGTAAAATCAGTGCACACATAAATATACTACTTTTAAGGAACCCTTACTCTAGAGAAACATTATATAGGAAAATAAAGCCCGCCTGGTATAATTATTAATTACTTCATGAATGCTCGTAGTGTGATACAAATCATTTCCTAATTATATAAATGTTGCTAGACAGCTTATAAATATTTTTTTGTGAGTACATCAAATAACAACTTACAATTTATAAGCAAGTATCTACAGTTTACTTCCTACAATCCAACAGCCAAGGTCATAACGCCACAGACAACTTCTTATTCTATTCACTCAGAAAAAAACTCGTTACCTCTTATTACTACCAAATACATAGCCGAATGTTAATATTTCGATACTACTATATTTCTAAGCTTATTGAACATCAATGGCTCCGCTTGTTGTTACCTACTGGTTATTTTACATGCAAACAAATTTAAAAGTTTCGCGCATCTCTTAAAAAAATAAATAGCGATAAAAGTTTTACGTACAGGTTATCCGGCTTTTACTAATAACAATTACAAAAAATAACAGAATGTAGTCTAAAGGTAGCACATATTTATCACAAACAATAGTAACTTCTTAAATTATTTACTTACCGAAAAGATTTACGGTACAAGTTGTATTGTTGCCTCTGTCGAGAACGACAACACTCGTCGCTGCCATTTTCCAATTGACAGCGAAGCCAACTGCCAAAGCTATGCCGCCTGTGCCGTTTGGTAGGGACGCCCACTGACGTTACCATTCTACCGATACTCGATTGCATTTAGCAACATTATATCGATTAACATTTTCCATATGAAAAATACAATAAACTTAATCTCACGATCTATAAGGTCAATTTTAAATAGCCACAAAAAGGTTTTATAATTGATATTAATTAAAAGTATATGTAATTTGTTAAAACTTAGTAAAGAACGAATCCTTAAGTGACCAATCAGAAACAGCCAACGCTGTGCCGGCTAATGTCATCCAGAGCATCATACGTGTATTTTTCCGGTCCTTGTCCCATGTTCTTTCATTTTCTCAGCCTCACTCGTTGCACTTAGAATAGCGAACCGGGGCCGGTGAATCGTAAAATGTTTGGATCACTTAAATTAATATTATTTTTAGGCGTAATTTATTTATGTAAGGCTGCCGAAGAAGATGTGCTTGATCTTACCGATTCGGACTTCTCGACTGTAATATCTCAACATGATACCGCTCTGGTTATGTTTTACGCACCATGGTGAGTACTATGATATATGGAGGAATTTTTATATTTCATGTATAAGATAATAGTAATTATTTATCTAATTTTGTGGCTGCTGATGCTTAGGTGCGGGCATTGCAAAAGATTGAAGCCGGAATACGCCGTAGCGGCCGGCGTGCTCAAGACCGATGACCCGCCGGTGGCTCTCGCGAAAGTCGACTGTACGGAGGGCGGCAAGAGCACCTGCGAAGAGTTCTCAGTGTCTGGCTACCCAACCCTTAAGATCTTTAGAAAGGGAGAGGTTTCACAAGAATATAATGGACCGAGGGAAGCCAGTAAGTAAATATTATAAAGCCTACCCAATTAACGTGAAATTTCAAATTTCAAGTAATAATTTATCACCAACAAATCCTCTCAGTTTCCTGTTATTCTCATAACTGATAAAAACATTTCCTTATCAACAGATGGCATAGTAAAGTATATGAGAGCACAGGTCGGCCCTAGTTCCAGAGACCTGTTGTCTGTGACTGACTTCGATGCTTTTACATCCAAGGACGAGGTTGTAGTCATTGGTTTCTTTGAGAAGGAATCTGACCTTAAAGGGGAGTTCCTCAAGGCGGCTGACAAACTGCGGGAGGAGATCACCTTCGCTCACACCTCTGCTAAGGATGTTATTGAAAAAACTGGATACAAGTGAGTATATCTATCCATTATGTATCTTGGTCGTGTGTGTACTATGATTCCTTTCATTAAAATGTGTACTTATTTATAATAACAATGAAGATTTAGAAAAATATGATTGAAGATCATTGACAAGATCACTATTACATATTGCAGCACACATGACAATTAATTACATAGTACAATATGATATGATTTAATATGAAATAAGATATAACTTTTATTTTGATTAAATAATATTATTTTATGTTTAATCACAAAAGTTTTTCTATAATATTATTTCCAAAGTGGCTTAAACTAAGCACTTAATTAATGCTAAAAGTCGACTAAAATTTGTCCATGTGCCTACTAATTGTAGTTAATATAAATTGTTAGTCTTATCTGTTATGTTTTTTGCTACTGGAAATATTCATGATTTTTTATAACATTTTCCTTTCTATGTTTCTGATAAGTATCCTTATTAAATATTTTTGTACTCTATTAATATCTCTATATCACTTGGATTATTTCAGAAGATTTTTATATTAATATCACTATAAGTGCTTTATTTTTTTTAATCATTTATAATCTATACATCGTCGACTAAATAGAAAAATGACAATTTTTTTTGGAAAATGAGATTATTACATTAAACATAAGAATGTTGATAGAAGACTTGTTTTATGTAATAATGTCATTTTCTAAAAAAAAAATTGAAATATATCATTTTTCTATTTAGTTGACGACATATTTTGTTAAAAGTGTTTGCTACGTTTTGAACTTAGAGTGTAAATATTTTAAAAGTGATCACAAGATAATTTTCACACTGTAAAATATGACTTATTTAGATAAGCACAGCTTTTTTATCTTGCGTAACTCAAATAATTAAATGGTAAAATTACTAATGCTTTTTTCAAACACTTGTCTAAATAACTTTTCACCGTGGATAATATCATAAATAAGTAGCTATTATGAAATGTAATGGTATTGTTTAGTAATGTCATTTTATTGATACAGATGTTAAAATTGAGTATTTGCCACTTTAAACTTTGAAGAAATTTCATTTATGATATTCAATTAGGTAGTCGGAAAAATGTTAACTATCACCTTCTAGCACAAATATGTAGTGATATGTTAGTATTCTTTATCATGATAAGTGATAGACAAATAGTAAGGATATTGAATAAAACATGCTGTCAGTCCACACGGAGCTATTGTGTTATTTCAAGGGCTTTGTTGCTGTGGATTATAATATAATGGCTTAGACTATGTGTCAGGTGCAAAACAAAATATGTATGTAATTTACATTCATATAGAACTTCTAATATATATATAACAAGTGTTCTATTAAAAATAGAGATTGTATTTTGATCTTATTGAAATCAATCAAGCATATGAATTTTATTATTCTTTTAGCCTCTCTTTGACCTCAATAAGGAGATTGTTTCCTTTCATGACAACTACTCGTCTTTTTTATGATAACATACGTTTCAATTTTAGTAACAAAATTGTTTGATTAAATTAGTGTGATAATTCACATCTTTAACAAACACAATGATGGGGTTGTTTGAATATATTACTGTTGGCAATAGCTAAATTTATAATTCTGTCATGTTAAGATATTATTTTTTAACTTCTTGTTGTCTAAATTCTATTTAAACTGCTAGCTATGTACCTGGCTAATATCTAATATCTAAGTAAACGTTCTTTCTGAAGGATTGTTAGTAGGTACTGCATTCAATAACCGGTTATATCCAATTTTATTAAAAACCAAAAGTTATTGCTCATTCTATGTTAATTTTGAATCATCCAAAATTACTTGAGTTGAGATTACTTTATTTAATGCATATTCATTGTTTCATGAGATATAATAGCTTCGCTATACCATATCTTATTTACAATATATATAACTTATTTACTTAATTTACAAAATTACTTGACATTGAGTTTTTTTTTTTACTTACGGACATATTGTTTTTGGAAAAAAGGAAACATCTGTTTTGTATTACGATTTATTAATTTTTCATTATAAATGTTGCAGTTTACAGCAAGCGAACTTAGGTTACTTTGTGTGAAAATAGGTAAATGTGTGCGAACCCTTTGTCAACAGGAACAATGTGGTGTTGTACCGACCGAAACGGCTGCAGAACAAGTTTGAGGAGCCCACCGTCGAATACAACGACCAGGGCGCCATTAACGCTTTCATCAAGGAGAACTAGTGAGTGTTTTGTTGCTCTAGTTGGCGTGTCGACTATTCTATGCATTCAATATGACACCTAATACGTCCGCTCGCAACGGTCCCGCTTCGAGATCGCTCCTGCTTTAAAAATGAACGAGAATTATTTTCAGCCAGCATCGGTTTGGGCGCTAGTAGTGTGAAACACCCTTAAAGTACTAATAGTTTTGTTTGTCCATATATATTTATGACTGTGAATCTTTAATTGTTCACAGTAAAATATCCACTGTAATTGATTGATCCACCTTTGATTCAAATTTCTTCGACAACATTCTTATCTGTATCTTGTGAATACTGACTGCTCTTATAGATGTTGAATGATTAGTTCTGTTTGATTGATTAGAATGTTTCTGATTTGATAATATGTTTCCATATAGCCACGGTCTGGTCGGCGTGCGAACGAAGGACAACGCGCGCGACTTCACCAATCCGCTCGTGGTGGCGTACTACGATGTCGACTATATAAAGAACGCCAAGGGCACCAACTACTGGAGGAACCGCGTGCTCAAGGTGAAAATATATGAAAATTGCCTTCTTAAACTACTATTGCCTTCTTAACTACTGGTCTGGGATTGGTCAGTGACAGGGTTGTGGTCTACTCTCATCTAGAACAAATGTCTCTATTGACAGCATGAGTATGTATTCTGCGAAGAAATCTATATCTTCTTTTCATAGTGCCTCTCCAACTAGTGACGATTGACTTCATCAGCCTCTTACTACCTTCTTTGTTTGTAGCTATGCAGAGTAGCAGTGGCTATTAAAGTCACAAGTTACGCATACTAAAGGTTTATATGACCTACAGATCAAGTTATCGCACATGAATATTAATGTATGATGTATTTCTTATCAAGCTGTTCGTTCTTTATGGATCTTTCATATCATTAAAACTTCATTGACATCTTTAAATAAACACAATATTACTGAAGTGAAATTGTATTGGAACTGTTTGCATCGTTATCCCCATCAGGTTGCCAAGGAGCTGTCCGAGGTGAACTTCGCCATCAGCGACAAGGACGACTTCACCCACGAGCTGAACGAGTACGGCATCGACTTCGCGAAGGGCGACAAGCCGGTGGTCGCCGGCCGGGACGCCGACGGCAACAAGTTTGTCATGAGCCAGGAATTCAGGTGAGTAACGGATTGTTATGTTGACGTTCAACTGAAAATGTTCCAAGACAAAAGTAAACCGGTGTGTATGCATAGAGTGATGAAAGCACGGCAGCTTTGTAAGGACAGAGACGTTTGGCACTCGGTGCTTTCTGCCTACCCAGTTAGGGAGCTGGCGTGATGGTTATGTATGTATGTATGTACAAGAGTAAATGAGCAATTTATGTAGTTAAATGAAGTAGTACGGTTTCTACCTCCATTTGTTTGTAAAGTGATCTTCTTTTAATCAAGGCATCTGATTTAATGTAGTGGCTTAAGCTATTAGCGGACTTAGCAGTGACTTATGTGGTCTCAAAGTCTAGAATCTTATTACTAGGTCGGACCTGTCTTCAACAGTGGAACAATAAAAAGTGGGGGAATTTGTTTTACTATGATCTGTTAACCATTTGTCGCTTCTTCCCAGTGCAATAATAAATTGATACACTTTGTAGTCAGCCTTAGAGATTAAACTTGAACATAGCAAACTCAAATATAAATGTAGCGATGATATAATGGATACTTGCTATACATTATAATTTGTTTTCTCTGTAAACCTTTACAAGATCATTTTCGTTGTGCATACTTTTCTTATCGGCTGAGTTACGCTTCAGTAAAATTTATTAATATGCATTCATATTGTACGTTTCTAGCTTATTATTGCATGAATGCCACTGTAAAATTAATTTAACACAAATCTAAGCAAATTCATAAACAAAGGATTGGTTCAAGGAATTAGGTAAATGTGAATAGCATTAAAATGAAAATTTAAAAAAGCATTTTAATTCTATCCCCCAATTTGCACATGACATGTAAAATTGTTGAATGTCTCCTGGTCACTTACCTATCATTTGTGCGAGGATCATTGCACTGAACTATCATAATCATTGTGTCACCACAAGATTCATTTCGTACTAAAGTATGTTAGTATGATGCTGCAGAGTCCCAGGTCTATGCTAGTTCAAAGTTTATTGATCCACACATTTTTATTGGCTGATGGGAAATTCTAGAAATTACCAAAACTGTTTTGTATGTATGAGTAGTGGTTAATGTTGGCAAAACCCTGACATATTCATGAGATTTAGGCACGACATAACCTCCTCATGACGGACTTATCTGTAGAAGCAATTACATCCATTAATATTGCATCTTTGTAGCATTGAAAACCTACTGGCGTTCACTCGGGACCTGTTGGATGGCAAATTGGAGCCGTTCGTGAAGTCTGAGCCCGTGCCGGAGAAGAACGACGGGCCGGTGAAGGTGGCGGTGGGGAAGAACTTCCAGGAGCTGGTGACCGACAGCGGCCGTGACGCCCTCATCGAGTTCTACGCGCCCTGGTGCGGACACTGTCAGAAACTGGCGCCCGTGTGGGACGAGCTCGGCGAGAAGGTAACCGATATACCCTCACACAAGCTTCGTAGACTTTTCTTGTTTATAATATGGAAGTAGAAATTGAGCATGCAGTCCACCTGATGGTAAGTGGCCACTATCGCCCATGGACATTTGTAATCGACCCCAGATAAGATTAGATACCTATCTCAGGTCGACCACAGATGCGCCTAAAGGGGTAAACCCCTGAGGACTAAGCTGGAATGCCTCGAAAAAGTATGCCTCCCTTACCACACCCTTAAAACCAGAAGACAGCAACGCTTAACGCTGCTGTTATAAGGCAGAAATAAGTGTGGCGGTGGTGCCGCCGGAGTCGAACCACAGACTGTTCTACCAGACTGCTGATTCAATTGCAGGAAAGCACATGAGAACAATAATAACATACCATCACGCCAGGTCCCTAACGGGGTGGGCAGAAAGCACACGGTGTCAAATATCTCTATCCTCACCGACCTGACGTGCGTTGTCTATTTGCGAACAATCTATTTTATTTTGAAAAAGGAACACCCTGTCTACATTTGTTGAAATGGAATCATAGACTATACCATACGTTACAGTAACAATGATACATGATTTTGAAATTAGAAACCCCTTATTCCAAAAGTAGACTGCAGAACCAAATCATTTCATATAACATCACTACATGCCACTGTGTACTGCGTAATAAATGTGTAATTGTATACATTGCACAGAACAAAAAATCGAATAGTTGTATGACCAAAGTACCAGTATTACCGGTAGCCGCGCTGCAGACTGCGTATCTATACGACACCCGTAATGATATCGCTCACCGCACAGCGGGCCGTAAACGATATGTTTAGGTACATATAATGATAAAATGTGTCACTTCCACTGTATGTTTAAAGTTACTTATGTTCTATGTTAGAACTTTTCTGGGTTATTGTAAACATATTGCATAACATTTCAGAATTAAAATATTAGAAAGGTGTCCAGTGATTAATATCGGGCCAATGGCCATGATTTAAGTCCATGTTGAAGAAAATGTATACTGGACAAACACTGGCTATTAATAATTTAAAAAAAATTTATCTAGTCTACAATTGTTAATATTCTGTCCTATTAATATACTTAAGCTTTTTGTATTTCGGTTGTGTGTTCAGTAATGTATAGAAAAACTAATAAAATAATTGTGTTCACAGCTCAAGAATGAGGATGTAGACATTGTCAAAATGGACGCCACCGCCAACGACTGGCCCAAGTCGCTGTATGAGGTGTCCGGTTTCCCCTCCATATATTGGAAGCCCAAGGATTCTACCAAGAAACCTTCCAGATATAATGTAAGTCTTCAACTCGGCTTCAACGATTGATGTTTAAAATATGCCACAGCATATTAAACGCTACTGTTATAGTATGATTTGATGGAGTAGATACAATTTATAGCCTGATCTTCTTACATGTCATTAGCTGCATCTGTGTCATTTCTCAATGCTGTTGATGGGTCCCTATTATTATTATACAAAACAGATGACTCGGTTAAGACTGGGAATGTTGTTGTAATATGTGAAACTAACTGACCCGGCAAATGTTGCTTTGCTATATAAATTATATTTAACATTCCCACAACCCCCTTAAGGGTGGAATTTCATAAAATCCGTTCTTAGCTAAACCTCTACTGACCGAAAGAAATATTCCTACCAAATTCTAAGTCTTCTGGTTCCAGAGATATTGCGATGAGTCATTATATTGCTGTAAATATCCTATATATATACTTATACTATTATATGCTTTATTACCATAAATACACATCATATTTCACATACAATATTTACATATGTTTCAGGGTGGACGCACACTTGACGACTTCCTCAAGTACATCTCGGAACAAGCGTCCAATGAGCTGAAGGGTTGGGACAGGAAGGGTAACGCGAAGAAGGATGAGTTGTAAACGCAAACTTGATGTTGTGAACAAAAACTTTCCATGAAAGATCTGTGAGTGAATGCCGTGAGTGTGGTGTGTGCTTGACTGACATTCCATGATATTATATGTAACTTAATCCAGACATATGTATGATAGCATGCAACAATATGACCTGCGACCCAGGCACAACTCATATGGAAATGGATTTGTGTGAAAAAACCTCACTAGCACCATATTTGGTCGACACATTTTCATCCCCTTTCCATTTAATTCACTTTATATTTAGTAACTTGTCTATGGAAATTGTGTGAGTTGACTTCACTAAGCCATATATTGTCTATGGTGTGTTATTTATATATAATATCATTGATGTCCATAGTATCTATAGAAACTGGCTCGCTTATCCGAATTCGGGGTATGGTTGTTTAGTTTAAACTTTTCACATAATAATTTCTTGTAATAAATTAGTCGGCACTACAAACTTTAAACACAGCAACATTATTTCGGATTTAGATTTGTGAGCTAAGTCTATAAGGATTTACCTCTTGACAATGTACTTCTGTGTGCAAGAAATGGTAATCACAATTAAAAACCGAATATAACTAACATATTGTGGAAGGAGCATGCCAGTGAGAAGTTAAAATAAACCTTAAGATTTTAGGTAAATCATTAATCTTAAAATACAGTAATTTTAAATGCATTTCTTTATATTTTGTCTGTGGGATAATAAACAAATTAGGATTTATTTATAAATACAGTTGTTTTATTTTTTCTTATTGTCTATCACTTAACATCACAATATCCAACTTAATTGCACTGAATTTTATGACTCTCCATAAGATGGTTAATGTATGCAACTTGTACGTTTTCAATACAATCAATCTAGCAAGTCACGTCCTGGTGGCGGTGAAGAAGAATAGAAAACTCTTTAAAATATTCAGTATAAATAAATATTTCATGGACATACGCAAGTTTGATTTATAAATTTTGGACTCTATCCATTAAAACAGTTTTGACAATATTGATTTGAAAATCAAATTTGAAATTTTTTTTTTTTTTTCAATTCAATTCATTCATTTTCTAATAATTTTCATAGGTTCTCTTCTCTCCACCTCCCTATCCAGTCCACTATCTTGTCGACGTTCGCCGCCAATTGTTCCAGACTGTCATTCTGTAGTTCAGTTATAATTTCAGGTTTATATGAAGATTGTGCCTCTTCTAGTAGGGTTTCGAAGATTTCACACTGTATGTTGTCTTCTAGTTTTTTCCCGGTGTAACCCCTGAAAAATATGCAGCATTGTTTATCTTGTTCCACTTAAAACGATTTTTTTAGTTAGGTCTAAACGAACCATTAAATAATAGATCGTTTATTCATTATTATGACAAATAGCTGATAATATATACAACCAATAGTAAGTATTAAACTGGACAATAAAATAAAATCCAATGTTGGTCAATGAAATAAATGAAGTGATATTTTTTATATACATAATTAAACTAACACATAGCATCATCACCTCAATGCGACACTCAATTTGGATGGTAGAAACTGTAAAGTATAAATAATTTATGGTGGTAGTTTCTTGATCCATTAGTTTGAGAATCCAAAAAAGTATATGGCTCGTGGTCGAGCGGTTAGAGACCCTAACTGTGAAACCGGAGGTTGTGGGTTCGATTCCCACCCAGAACAAACATTTGTGTGATGAGCACATTTGTTTGTTCTGTGTCTGG